>CAMOHE010050107.1:0-16830 GCA_946598075.1 Artocarpus hirsutus
AAGGGTTATGTTTGCATTTACACGAGAACTATGTAACTGTAGTCTTTGGACTATATAACTGAAGGCATTTTAACTAAAAGCTGAGTTAATTGTACTAATTGATGAATAGGTTTTCAGCTTCATGAAAAGATCAATTGAGATCTCATTAACGACCATTTCCGGTAACTTCTCTTCTATATGTTCGTTGTTGTACATTAGAACTACAATATGTGCATTCATGTTTGCACTTCCGGGATCACCGAGAACGCTCATTTCGGGGCTGCTATTAGTAAAACAAAGTCCATAATCATGAAAATGAGTGAGCTATGCTGCCTATTCTCCTTTCATTCTTTCATGTACTTCATTTTAAGGTTGTGTTCCCACTGTTTTGATTATTCTTTACATTTGCTTTATTAGACTCCATGGTCGCTTAGTGATCATTGTAAGCGTGGTGCCATTTTCATATAGTAGAAAACTACTTCAAACCTGGCAAAGCTTTTATTGCTGACTTTTATATTTCTTTTGTTGGCAGTCGTTTCAAATCTCTATATAGTCTTCCGATCGATTTTGGTTTATTGTTATGCACATTGTGACTCTAACTAGGCTTGCTTGTTTTACTCTGCACTAAACGTCATCCCTGTTTGATATTTTCAAAGAAATTGATTGTTTCCTTTGTTAAAGTGAAATTTTATTATTTTCCCATTGTAAAAGTTAATTTTGTACTATTCTCAATCTGTTAGTGAGGATTCTTAGGTACCTAGCTATATAGCTGATCAACCAAACCTCCCTGAGTTGGCTTGACTTTCCAATATAAATGAGGAACTTGGACAGGTAAATATTGTCACTGTACTGCTTATAAAATCGAGGTCCAAGTTTTGCAATTTATTAATTTTAATCAAGCAAGGTGAGTTTGTAGGCCTGTTATGAAAGATAAAAGAGTTTTTGTATGGAGAGCTTTTTCTGATAGAACTTTAATCTTCTCTTTAATTGTTTCTTTTATTTTTTAGCAAATTCATAATTTTTTTAATGAAAATGCGGTGCAGTTGACGTCCATCGATCAAGTAGTCAAGAGCTCTACTTATGAAGCCGCGACTGGATGCTTCACTATTCCTCCACGGACAGCATGTGTGTTTGTTGAGCCTCGGAGAACTTGAATACTCTTTGATCTCACACAGGTTATCTCTCTTGCATATTTGGTAAGTGTCTCAGTTTGGCATTGACATTGCAAGTTCTCCACAGATTTCGGTTCTCTATCTTCTTGGAGGAGCCCATTGTAGTTTTAAAGCAACGGCTTTATGAAACATGTGTGTGTTTTTTTTTTTTTTTTTTTTTCCTCAGGTCTGCTCTTTGGGAAGAGAATAAGTCAGCCCAACAATTTTTGGTGTACTGACATCCGATTTTGTGTGAAATTAAAGATGGAATAGAAAGTTAATAGATCAAAGAAATAAGTGCAGCCTTAAGGGTTTTGAGCTAGCCTTATTTTTGGATTGTTGCTCTTAGTTATAATACAATGATTTCTCAGTAAGAAAATTAATGCAGCGAAGTGTATTTATGATGCAAGGGGAACACCACTCAAAGGGCTGACGACAAGTCGTTTAGCTCCCTTTTGTTTATTGTCGTTTGCAGCTAGTTATTTTCCTCGATTATTCTAATTTAGTGTTTTGTCGTTTTGTATGACGGATTGAGGCCAGGTATATTTTATGGTGGTCCTCTTTTGTTTTCTGGTCGGACTTCTGGAATTGTGATTCTGTGAATTCCGTTTGGGATAGAAATCTTTCTCTTTCGTTGAGGTCAAGAAAATTCGTTTTTCCTTCTGAAGGTTGGCTTCAAAAAAATGTTAATTTTTTATTCGATGCAACACACTTTTTTTTTTTTTTTCGCATTTGGAAATTCATAAATATTATCTAATGCATACTTGTGGTAGTTACTCAACCTACTTAGAAATTATGAATCTATATCTTTTCTATAAAGAAAACAAGGTTATTTGCAGGAAGTACCTGGAAAAATAACTTCAATCACAATTTGGTCCTTGGCGTTAGTGATACTTATTTGTGAGAACGAACAAAGATGGCTGCACAATTCGTGTTTAGTTCGTGTTTTGTTATGCCTCGTCTTAAGTTGTTCAGCAATCTATTCAAACAAATAACTCTATTATTCTCTTCTTTTTAACTTATGAGAAGCACTTTTGGTGCCATCTTACCTCCCACCTTCCTCATTGTACAAAGAGGATTTTATTTAATTCTGTTTGAATAATTGGTCTAGTTTTTACTCATCTTATCACACGCCCAAACACTGCATGACACGCTGGTCGGATAGAGATTTTAAAGTGAACCTTGAGTGCGTTTTGGGAAGATGAAAGGAAAATGAGTAAACTTGGTGGTATACTACTTTACCACAGCTATTGTGTTTTATTATTATTATTTTTTCCTTTTAATTCATACTATTTTTCCTCACCAAAAAGACCAAAATAACTTTAGATAATACATGTTTATTGAACTTTTACTTAAAATTAAAACATCCGTATTTTAACGGGTATGATTTTTGTAAGATTTAATAAATAAAATGTGACAATTTAAAATTTTATAGTATTTAAAATTACCAAGTTTGTCTTTGTTGTTTCAATTATTTAAAAAAAATGCCACTTTAGTATTTTCTTACTAAGTCTTTGTAGGAGACAATCAAAACCTACCTATCACTCACTTCTATCAACATTGTCTCTCAAAATTAATGCTCAATTATGTAGTCTTCTTCTCATTTTGCTAAAATTCTCCGAAGGAGACATGAAATCAATTCACTCCAACTACTAAGAGACAAATGATATTTTTTATAAACTTTGTTTTCTTCTTACAACTTTCCTCGTTAACCTACATTATCTGCCCCTTCTTTTCAATTATTTTGAAATCTTTTTATTTAGCCATCACCACCTTCTTCTCTAGTTTTTCATTCTCTCCATTTCTCACTTCAATTTCTAACTAAAGACACGGAGCATAAAGCTCTCTTTGCAACCAAGGCAGCTATAATTTCCAACCATGTTTGAAGTCGTTTTAGAGTCAATTTAAGCTTGATTATAACCCAAACTTTGGTGATTTTCAAAGGAGTTTTGAGATAGGTTTTCTTTAATTTAAACTTAGTTTTTAGTATGTGTTTTCTCCATGCTTAATGCATAATTTTTGTGTTCAAAGTTCATGCAAATTTCTAGTTATGTTAACATGCATAATTGAGCATTTATGAACAAAAACTTGAGTCTTGAGTTGAAACCGACAACCAACCTTTATTTTGGTTTGATAACAATATTACAAACATGCTAGGAATGTTTAAAACTGGTTTCCGTAACTTTAAGATTGATGTTTTAAGGTTTTAAGCTTGAAAAGCAAACTTAAGTATGTTTTCCTCATTATTTGCAAGAAAGGCTAGAGATGTGGTTATATGTTGTGCTTTAGTTTTAATTGTCCTTATGCATGCCTTAGGATCAAGGGTGTGTAGAGCTAACGTTAATTAATTTTGAGATTAAAAGATTGTTGATAAGCTTGGAAGGTAGGGATTCTATTACTCGTCTTTTGTGAGGTTTTGGTAAATTAAAATTTGGTTGTTTTATGTTGCAAGATATGTATATGATTATATCTATAATATGATAATGTAGAACTCGTCCTGCATTGTACAACGAGGAATATAATGATTTGACACATGTTGTAAATTAAGAAGCATGTTTAGAAAAACTGACTCTATAAATAACGATTTAATATAAAGGAATGGTGAGATGTGAAGAGGGCGAGGTTACGTCCTTGAGTACGAATACCTTAAAAAATAAAATAGGGGGAGGTGATGATGCTCATTTGGGTCAAAAGTCCCAGAATGCACTGTACAGGAATCAATTTGGTGAGGACTCGATACTTGATGTCTTCTCACCGGAACACCCTTAGAATGTTTGAAGGGTGGTCAAGTACGCCCATTTGGGTTTCAATGAGTTGAGTGATACTTTATTTAGTATGGATACCTGGGAATAATGATGAATTATAATATTTGTATATATGTATAAGTGTGACACTCGGTAATGATTAACTATAGTATCCATGGAATATGATTATAATAAACCTCATAATCTGGAATATAATGTAAATTAACTAACTATACAGTTTTAATGTGGTAATGAATAAACCCTTAAGGTGAGTAATGGCTTTTCCCTACTAGGCATGTCGATGCTCATCTCTATCATATTTACATCTCTTAGGTGAAACTCAGTGTAACTTATCTGACGAGGAATAGGCAACAACATTGCTGTTTCGTGTTAGAAGATTTTGTTTATTTGTAACTCATCTAGAACATGTAAGATTTATACTATTTTTATGATGGCTGTGTTAAGTTATTTGAGAATTGTACTATAGTGATGATGACTATATTTTAAATGTTTGGTGCTACACCAAAAACTGTGGTTTTGTATTTTAAATGTTTATTTTTATTTTTATTTGTATTTTTGTTTAAAGACCCATGGGCATTGTTTAATTGATTTAAATAATATTAAATTTAAGTTTATTTTTATTTATTAAATACTGCTAACCCCCATATAGGGGCGTTATAGAATTTTTGATATCAGTGCCTAGGTTCGGTTAACCTAAAGGGTGTAGCACCACCTTAAAAATTAATCTTTTGAAATGGTTTTAAAGTTAAGTGTTAATGTCATCATCATTTGGTACTAATCCTGGTTAAATTTGAGTAGCTAGTAAAAAACTATGCCGCCAAGACGTCAAGTACAATCGTCTAAGCAGTCACAACCGGTCGAACATGCTCAAGAAGTTGAGCAACCTAAACCGATGGAACAAGCTCAGGTAGATGAGCAACCACGACAAGTAGCACAAACCCCGCCAGCTGCATCGGAAGTAAATAATCTAGGACAAATTCTTCAAGCCTTGCAAAATGTGCAAAGACCTGCAGAGGCTCGTGATCCTGAGCAACGACAGTTGACCCTACTAAAGGAGTTCATGAAGCAAAAACCCCTTGCATTTAGTGGAGAACCCACTCCTATCATAGCGGAACAATGGCTTAAGGTAGTCAAAAAGAAGTTGGATACCTTGAGGATTCCACAGGAGTATTGGGTTGGCTTTTCAACATATCTATTTATGGGTAAAGCCGAAGAATGGTGGGATCTTCAAAAAGACGACTATGACGTGCCAAACCTCACACGGGAGCAATTCAAAACCATATTTCATGGCACTTATATTCCTCAGAGCCATAGGCAAGCAATGATGTAAGAATTCAAAAACATGGTGTAGGGAGATACAATAGTTGCTGAATACCATGCTCAATTCATAGAATTGTATTGCTACAATCCTAGAGTTGTATCGGATCCAATGACGAGATGCAAGAAATTTAGAAATAAGCTGAGACCAAAAATCAGACAAATGATAGCTGCTGTCCCATCAACAGATTTTCTTGAACTTGTAGCCGCGGCACAACGGGTGGAGATAGAACTAAATAACTCCTATGGAGAGTATAAGGGTTCTGGTGGGCATCAAAGGAAGATAAGTAAGAAGGAGAAGTCACAAGAGTAGGTCATTTAGCATAGTGGAATGACTATTGGTGGTGGATTTTCTGGCAGCTGTCGTTTCTAGCCGTATGCTTGACATAACTGTGGACAAGTGGGACATTAAAGGAGAAACTGCCCTAACCACCCTACACAATCATCCTTTGCACCAAGGCCACAAGGAAGTCATTTTGGCTCCACTGTATGGGAAGAGAGTCAAAACCAAGGAGCACTTCAACAAAACACTCTAGCTTCCCAAGTCTCAGTAACTCAATCTCGAGGGTTCCAGCCCTAGTACAACTACCAGCAGTGACCACTAGGCTCCAATTTCTATGCCAATCAGAATTTTCAGCCGACTCCACAAGGTTTAGTGAATCAAATGCCACATTTTCCTAGGAAAAATAATAATAAGGCTAGTAGTAGCCAAGAAAACTGAGGAAAGAGTGATAAGGGGAAAGCACCAGCACAAGTTTACGCAATTACGGCTACAGTTGGACAAGCTAAGCAGGCTGATCACTCCGTTGTAGAAGGTATGATTCACGTGTCTCATTCTTGGGCTCATGTATTGTTTGACACTAGTGCCACTAATTCATTTATATCTATGTTATTTGTTTCCGTACTGCAATTAAAAACTGAGACATGTAGTTCATCACTAACCCTTAGTACACCAATGGCGGGATAGCTGAAGTATCCATAATTTGTAAATCATTGTGTATTGTTATAGGAGAACATAAACTATCGGCTGACCTATATGTAATAACTATGACGGAGTTTGATGTAATCCTAGGAATGGATTGGCTAACTAAATATCAGGCAATAGCAGATTGTCATAGGAAACGTGTCTCTTTGCTCACCAAGAATGGACAAGTCATCGAATTTCAGGCAAAGACACGAACAGTAACGCCAGCCCAGGTGCTAAAGGCTTATATTGAAGGATGAAGGAATTTCACCAATCTTGGGACAATCTTTGCTTCGAAGGGAGAACTAAAAAGGACCGACCCATCCTCTCACACTCCTGTGGTGGACAAATTTCCAGACAAATTGCCAGGACTTTCGCTTGATAGAGAAATTAAGTTTGTCATCGACTTAATTCCAGGAGCAGCGCTTGTTTCTATTGCTTCGTATCAAATGGCACCTGCTGAGAAGGTGGAATTAAGGAAGCAGTTGGACGAATTACTGGAAAAAGGATTTATTTGACCAAGTACATCACCTTGGGGAGCTCTAGTGCTTTTTGTGAAGAAACATGACGGATCGTTGATCTGTGTTGATTATCGTCAGCTTAATCGACTGACTATCAAGAACAAGTATCCCCTGCCCCGAATTGACGAGTTGTTCGATCAGTTAGGAGGATCTTGCTATTTCTCAAAGATTGACTTACGATCTGGATATCACCAACTAAAGATAAGGGAAGAGGACATTCCAAAGATGGCTTTCTAGACTCGCTACAGTCACTTTGAGTTTCTTGTCATGCCTTTCGGGTTGGCTAATGCACCAGCAGCTTTCATAGACTTGATGAACCGTGTCTTCCGACCGTACTTAGATCAATTTATCATTGTCTTCATAGATGATATCTTGATCTATTCCAAAATTAAAGAAGAACACGCTGAGCATTTGAGGATTGCTCTATAGACGTTGAGAGAACACGGTCTCTATGCAAAGAGAAAGAATCTTGATCTATTCCAAAATTGAAGAAGAACATTCTGAGAATTTGAGGATTGCTCTACAAACGTTGAGAGAACACGGTCTCTATGCAAAGAGAAAGAAATGTGACTTTTGGATGACAAAGGTCAAGTTCCTTGGACACGTTGTCTCTAAAGAAGGCATCTCAGTGGACCCCTTTAAGATTGAAGCGATGCTAAATTGGGAATGACCGAAGAACGTGTCAGAGATCTGAAGTTTCCTTGGATTAGCTAGATACTATCGACGCTTCGTAGAGAATTTTTCAAAGATTACTTCTCCATTGACAAGACTCACAAGTAAGAATTTCAAGTTCGTGTGGGACGATAAATGTGAAAAAGCATTCAAGAACCTGAAGCGAAGACTCACTAGTGCACCTGTGCTGACAACGAGGAGCCTTACATAGTATATGTTGATGCCTTAGGAAACGGTTTGGGTTGTGTGCTAATGTAGCATGGACGAGTAGTTGCCTATGCCTCACACCAGTTGAAACCCCACGAGAGGAACTACCCCACACATGATCTTGAGTTAGCTGCTGTGGTTTTTGCACTCAAGATTTAGAGATGTTATTTATATGGCTCAAAGTTTGAGCTTTATACGGATCATTAAAGTCTGAAATATTTATTTACTCAAAAGGACCTCAACCTAAGGCAATGGAGATGGACTGAGTACATGGTGGATTATGACTTTAGAATCCAATACCATCTTGGAAAAGCAAATGCAGTGGCGGATGCTCTAAGTCGTAAGAACAATGGAATTATAGCTAGTCTAGCATTGAAAGATTGGAGACGAGTTATCACCATTGCCAACTTCAACTTGCAATATTATGAAGATGACGAAAGTGCTTTCCTATACAATGCGATAGCAACTCCTACGTTAATCTAGCAAGTAAAACAAGTACAATGGCATGATGAAGAATTACGTAGGGTTTAGGAATAAATAAATAATGGAGAACAACTGGATGGATGACAGATTGAGCCAGAAGGATTCTTACTTTACAAAGGGAGGTTAGTTGTTCTAGAGGATCCCTATCTTAGGCATGCAGTGCTGGATGAGGCAGACCGTTCAAAGTTTGCTATTCATCCTGGAAGCACTAAAATGTATATGGATCTAAAACGACAATATTGGTGGCGAGGAATAAAGCAAGATGTAGCAACCTCTGTCTCTAAGTGCATGATGTGTCAACAGGTTAAAACAGAACATCAAAAGCCTAGAGGCGAGTTGAGGAGCCTACCTATTCCAGAATGGAAGTGGGATCATGTGACAATGGACTTTGTTACCAGATTTCCTAAGACTTAAATAGGGCATGATGCCGTTTGGGTAATTGTGGATCGTTTAACTAAAACAACCCAATTTATCCCAATCAGAACTAGTTACAATGTCCCAAAATTATGCCAATTGTATGTGGAGAAGATAGTGATATTGCATGGTGTACTAATGTCAATAGTCTCTGATAGGGATACACATTTTACATCAAAGTTCTAAAGAGGATTGCAGAAAGCTTTGGGAACACAACTAAATTTTAGTGCAGCCTTTCATCCTCAAATAGATGGACAATCTAAAAGTGTCATTTAAATTCTCGAGGATATGCTTCGAGCTTGTGTACTAGACTTTGGAACCAATTGGGCTGCACAGTTGCCATATGTTGAGTTCGCATACAACAATAGTTACCAAGCGAGTATTGGAATGGCTCCATATGAGGCTTTGTATGGTAGGCCTTGTAGATCTCCATTATGTTGGGCTGAAAAGGAAGAACATCTCGAACTTGGGCCTCAGTTTATCAGAGAAACAATAGACAAGATCCAAATTATTCGTGAATGTCTTTAGACAGCTTAAAGTCGACAGAAGAGTTATGTAGATAAGAGGAGATGACCTTTAGAGTTCATGGTTGGAGACTTTGTGTTCTTGAAGGTGAAACCAAAACGGGGTGTATATTGATTTGGTGCTAAAGGAAAGTTAGCACCAAAGTATATAGAACCGTTTGAGATTATGGAACGCATTGGAAAGCTGGCATACCGTTTAGACCTACCAACACAATTGTCTCATGTACATAATGTGTTCCATGTATCGATGTTGAGAAAGTATGAACCCAACCCTTCACATGTGATCATGTGGACAAATATACCAATTCAAGGAGATACGACCTATAAAGAAGTTCCAGTTTAGATATTGGATCATGAAATGAAAATATTACGTCGATGTGAAATTCCTCTGATGAAAGTGATGTGGCAACATCATGATGTGGAGGAAGCCACATAGGAACTTGAATCTGAAATGAGAGAGAAGTATCCATAGTTGTTTTAACATTGTAATCAATGTATAAAATTTCAGGGACGGAATTTTTAAAGGAGGGGAGAGCTGTAACACCCGTATTTTAACGGGTATGATTTTTGTAAAATTTAATTAATAAAATGTGACAATTTAAAATTTTGTGGCATTTAAAATTACCAAGTTTGTCTTTGTTGTTTCAATTATTTAAAAAAATATGTCACTTTAGTATTTTCTTACCAAGTCTCCGTAGGAGATAATCAAAACCTACCTATCACCCACTTCTACCAACCTAGTCCTCCTAAATTAATGCTCAATTATGTAGCCTTCTTCTCATTTTGCTAAAAGTCTCCAAAGGAGACATGAAATCAATTCACCCCAACCACTAGGAGACATGATGATATTTTTTTGTAATGCTCCTTTGTTTTCTTCTTACAACTTTCCCTGTTAACCTACATTATCTCCCCCTTTTTCTCAATTATTTTGGTATCTTTTTATTCAGCCATCACCACCTTCTTCTCTAGTTTCTCATTCTCTACCTTTCTCCCTTCAATTTCTAACTAAAGACACAAAGCATAAAGCTCTCTTTGCAACCAAGGCAGCTATAATTCCCAGCCATGTTCGAAGCCGTTTTAGAGTCAATTCAAGCTTGATTATAACCCAAACTTTGGTGCTTTTCAAAGGAGTTTTGAGGTAGGTTTTCTTTAATTCAAACTTTGTTTTTAGTATGTGTTTTCTCCATGTTTAATGCATAATTTTCGTGTTCAAAATTCATGCAAATTTCTAGTTATGTTAACATGCATAATTGAGCATTTATGAACAAAAACTTGAGTCTTGAGTTGAAACCGACAACCAACCTTTATTTTGGTTTGATAACAATATTACGAACATGCTAGGAATGTTTAAAACCGGTTTCCATAACTTTAAGATTGATGTTTTAAGGTTCTAAGCTTGAAGAGTAAACTTAAGCATGTTTTCCTCATTATTTGCAAGAAAGGCTAAAGATGTGGTTATATGTTGTGCTTTAGTTTTAATTGTCCTTATGCACGCCTTAGGATCAAAGGTGTGTGGAGCTAACGTTAATTAATTCTGAGATTAAAAGATTGTTGATGAGCTTGGAAGGTAGGGATTCTATTACTCATCTTTTGTGAGGTTTTGACAAATTAAAATTTGGTTGTTTTATATTGCAAGATATGTATATGGTGTTTTGAATTTATATGATTATATCTATAATATAATAATGTAGAATTCGTCTTATATTATACAGCGAGGAATATAATGATTTGACATATGTTGTAAATTAAGAAGCATGGTTAGGAAAACTGACTCTATAAATGACGATTTAATATAAAGGAATGGTGAGACGTGAAGAGGGCGGCCGTTACGTCATTGGGCACGAATACCCTAAAAGGTAAAATAAGGGGGAGGTGATGACGCTCATTTGGGTCGAAAGTCCCAAAATGCACTGTACATGAATCGACTTGGTGAGGACTTAGGACTTGATGTCTCCTCACCGAAACACCCTTGGAATGTTTGGAGGGCGATCAAGCACGTCCATTTAGGTTTCGATGAGTTGAGTGATACTTTATTTAATATGGATACCTAGGAATAATGATGAATTGTACATTTGTATATATGTATAAGTGTGAAACTTGGTAATGATTAACTATAGTATCCACAGAATATGATCATAATAAACCTCATAATCTGGAATATAATGTAAATTAACTAACTATGTAGTTTTAATGTGGTAACAAATAAAACCTTAAGGTGAGTAATGGTTTTTTCCTACTAGGCATGTTGATGCTCATTCCTATCATATTTATATCTCTCAGGTAGAACTTAGTGTAACTTATCTGACGAGGAATAGGCAACAACACTGTTGTTTCGTGTTAGAAGATTTTGTTTATTTGTAACTCGTCTAGAACATGTAAGATTTGTACTATTTTTAGGATTGCTGTGTTAAGTTATTAGGGAATTGTACTATGATAATGATGACTATATTTTAAATATTTAGTGCTACACTAAAAATTGTGGTTTGCATTTTAAATGTTTATTCCTATTTTTATTTTTGTTTAAAGACCCATGGTCATTGTTTAATTGATTTAAATAATATTGAATTTAAGTTTATTTTTATTTATTCAATATTGTAAACCCTCACATAAGGGCGTTACAAAAATATTTTTGATCAATTATGGTTTTATATTATAAAAATGTGATATGTTTTAAATTTTCTTATATAATTAGTAAAATTAAAAAATAATGCCATGGAACATATTTCTTTGATTGACCTACGAAAAGCTACACCAACCCGTTAGCGGTTTTTTTGAGTGTGCTACAATTGGCCCAATTACATTTATTGAATTAAAATATAACTCTAATTTGTAAAAATTCTACAAATGTCTCATAATGATATCATTAAAATTATTTATGTGTAATTATATAGTACAATATGTAATATCATTAAGATAATTACTATATCATTAAGGACTTTTAAGATATTTTAAATATTGTATTAAATTTTAATTTCATAACAATAATTTAGACACGTATTGTAATTTTTTCTACAACGCGGGCCCGTAGATCGTTTAAAGCCCATATATATGGAGGGCCACAAGCACAACGTCGACCTACTTCAGGCTGTCCAATGGGCTCCTGAGGGATCCAACGCAATGACCACACGTTCTTAGAGCTTTACACATATGCCACCTAAAACGACAAAATAGGCTTTCGTCTACGCTGTTAAAAGTAAAAAGTGAACTTTATAGAAAGCGACTCGTCTGGTGGAAACTTCAATCGGTTGTATATGTTTTAAACCATTAGATGTGATCTTTTTTTTTTCTTTTCTTTTTTTTTTTTTTAACAAATGCCTGCTGAAAGGCATATACCAATTGCATAAATTATTTTTGTTTTTTTTAACATATCTTTGGTACTGTATTCTCTAGATTGATGTTTCTACAAATCCGACCTTAGCTATGTTGATGGCTTAATGCTAGTCTAAAGCCCAAACAAGGTGATTAGGTGAGCAATTAACCAGTTCATCCTTATGGTGGCTGAAGCAAAATTCTCATAGTTTTTTCAAGATAACGTATTATAAAAAGGAAAAAAAGAGAGGAAAAGCAAACAACGACATCAGGTGGCCGCCGCCAATGTTCCTTCAAAGAAAATGCCAGAATAGACTTACTCAAGTAAACACGTAATTAAAAACTTGTATTTCTTGTTTCATTCTGCCATTATTTTTGGTAACTGTGGCACAATTAGGTCAAATTCTTTTAGAAGCGAATGTTTTGGAATATTCTATTCTTGTAGCAGCCATCGCTTCGAATATTGCTCCTCTGCAGTCAATGACGAATTAGGGAGTATTATTATTGTACTACAAAAGCAAAAAACAGAAAATTATTCTAGTACTAAATATACTTCAATTTGTAACATGAATTTTGTAAGATTGTGTAGAGGTGTAACTTGTAAGTATCGCATCTAGATGGCATTATTTGTTATAAAAGCAAATTCAAAGGTTACTTTTACTTAATTGGTTAGGACACTCCAAAATTATCATTAATATAAAATCTTGTATAATAGTCATTACCATCCCATTTATCTGCCTAGGTATGGCTGACTTATCTATTAATTAATAGGTCTTTGGAAATTAATTCGCGTTAGATATATATCACTCTCTCAATAATTCCACGAGAACTCTAGATCAATCAAACACATGAGCTGCATTGGCAACAAACTTAACACTAACCATAATGAGTTTTTTTTTTTTTTTTTGCTTGTTAAAAAATAAATTAGTGGTGTCTCTATGTCCTCACCTAATGCCTATAGAAAGATTCAATTAAGATGTGGAATAACAAAGAAACCTAACCCATGTTGTCATTTACTTGCAGTCAGGAGCCCAAATCACAATAGTTCCAGCCATATTCGACGGGCTAGTGAAAGGTATAATTATTGCCTCATTATGGATAAAAGGAATTAAACTTTTAGTAATAAAATAGAGAGCTCTAATAGATCATTTGTTTGTCATTATATTATCACCATTGGTGGTTTGAGTCATTTTAAATTGTAAAGCAACTAATTAAAATTTTTTGGCTGTTTTTTTAGTACAACACTAGTGCTAGTTGACATGAGAACCATTTGAACAACATTCTTATATTTTTGTTTACTTATAATTTTGCTTTTTGAATGTAGAATGAGTTTTATGTAGGCAATTTAAATGTTTTCCCTTGCTGATGTAGAACATAATAAATACCAATTAATTTCAGCAATGCGTTTAAGCAAGTGTGAGATCTGACAAAGCATGCTTATAAATGAGAAATTGTAATAAATCTACAAGAATGGAGTGGGCATCAGGTCGTTATCTCTTGAGAGAAAAAAAAAATACAAATCAAATTCTCAGCAAAGTTAATAAAAAAAACCTTCAATTTCTTTCAAAAAGTGCAAGCGAGTTATTTAGATCCTCAAGGATACATCATGCGCGTCTGTCTTAGACTTTGGCAGAGTTTGCATATAGGGTGGTTATTAGGCAAGCATTGGGGTGGCACCGTTCGAAGCACATATGGATGGCTGCGTTGATCACCAGTGATTCGAGCAGGATCAAAAGACAAGATCATTATTAGACCTGAAAAGACCCGCGAGAGCAATGAAAAGGTTACCAAAATTTGTGATGGGTTGAGAGCTACTCAGAGTAGGCAAAAGAGTTATGCGAATAGGAGACACTGACCTCTAGGATTTAAGGTAGAAGATTCTGTTTTCTTAAAGGTTTTGTCGTGTAGGTGAGTTTCGCGTTTCAGTGTGAGCAAGGATTTTGCACCGAGGTGTGTCGAATCATTCGAGATTTTGAAGTGATTGCATATTGCCTTGATCTTCCACTTGAACTCTCTCATGTTCATGTCGTATTCTGCATGTCAATGCTTCAGGAATGTCCATTTGACCTAAGCAAAATTGTCTTGATTCATGAAGTGCAAATTCAGGAAGACACGACCTACAAAGAGGTAGGGGATCAGATTATCGATTGAAAAGTGATAGGTTTAAGACGCCATGGAATTCCGTTAGTGAATGTGGTGTGGTAGCACCACAAGGTTGATGAGGCAACCTAAGAATTAGAGTTGGCTATGCGGGAGTTGTATCCGTATTTATTTTGTTTTTTAGGTTGGTTTCTTATTTTCGAGGATGAAATTTGTTTTAGAGGTGGAGAGCTGTAACACCTAGAATTCAATTAAGTAAGATTAGTAAGTGAAATTGTGAATTAGTGTGCTATGATGTAATTTGAACATAATTTAATTATTTTGTGACATTTTTAAATTAAAGTTGCTTTTAATCATTTTAACCACTTTTAATTATTTTCATTTGTCATCTTGGACTTTTAAACAAAATAATTTGTCAAGTGTCCAATATGTCCCTTTTGGAAAACCATGTGTTAGAACATAGTTTTTACTCCGCAAAACCACATTTTCCTCTATTTATTCTTCTCTCCCCCTCCTCTTCTTCAGTCACTCTCCCTCTCACTCTTTCAGTTCTCTCTCTGTGCTTTTCACTCTCTCTTTCTCTCTCCTTGATTCAAAATTTTGAAGCTCAAATTTTGATTCTCAGCTGGATTGGAGGCCTAAGAACATGGTTGAGCTATCACAAACTCCATTTCAAGCTTGGATTCAAGGTTCGTTTAACTTTTTTTCAAAATTTCAAATTTTGTCTCAAACTTTGATTTTTTCTTTGAATGTGGAAATTTGAGTTTGACTTAGCTTAGGAAACCTTGAATTTAAGTTAGTGAAACTCAAATTATCTAGAATCTAGGTTTGATTTGATGAAAATTGAATTGAACCAAGTTTTTCCCTTTTTCTCTATTTTCTCCATTTTTGGATTTTTTTGAAATTTTCTATATAAATTTTGTTTAAATGAGTTTAAAAGTGTTCTAGTATGATTTTCTATTATTTATGATCATTATAGATGCCTAGGAATTGAGAAAATAGGTTGGAAATGAAGATTTGAGCTTGGGGAGACTGAGGCTCGAATCTAAAAATTTTTAGATTTTTTTCAGTTTTGCAGGCCGATCTTGATCATCGGTAGACTGGATTCATGAGTTTGGTATGCCGGACTCATATTATCGACAGGCTGAACCTGGAACAGTTCAGCAAGCTGGTCCCACGTGGCCGGTAGACCAAACTTTAAAGTTTGGTAAGCCAGACTAGGGGTTTCGGTAGGCCAACCAAAATTTGTAAAATTTGTGATTTTCATCGGTTTTCACTGTTTAAAACTATAGATAGGGACCTTAGTCTTATGGCATGATTTGGTAAATCTAAATGGCATACTAAGTTACTATAAGATAGTATAATTGTGTAGAATATCTTAAGCTAGATGTTGATGGATCTAGTGCTTATGTAAGGTTGTTCGTGATTCCACAGAGCTAACGTATAACAGGTAAAAATTGTGGTGCTGAGTCACAATACAGAGTATCGAGGTAGGACTTCTACCCCCTTTCTTTTGTAGCCATGTTTTAAAAACGGTTTGGCCTTAAAGGTACTTTCAAACTGATTTCAATAAATGACAAATGTTTTAGTTATTTTCAAAGGGGGCTGTCGGCCACAAAAAGATTTTTAGTCAAGGGATTTCTTTCAAATTGATTTTTAAGGAATGATTTAAAAAATGGATTTTCTTTGTATTTATCATTACTTGTTTAAGAATGAATGTTCATAATGAATCAAATAATAAATGTAATTAAGAATACTCGGTAACATAAGATTGAAATAATAATAATAAATACATATAAGGGCATGATGCCATATTTAAAGATCGGGTCGTTTAGAGTGCGACCTTGGGGGCAGGTCCCAAAACCCAACTGGACTATTACGGTAGTGACGCATATGGCTTGCCCGATAAAGATAATAAAATTCTTTCTGGATGAACAAAGAACCGTTTTGACAAGAATAATTTAATTGAATTATTTGTTCATTTATTTAATTTTGCATTTATTTAATTCTGTTTTCAAATATTTTTCCCAATGTGAAATTTTATAATTGAATTAATGTTTTCTAATCTAGTCCTACTAAGCCTTCTACTCACATTTCGTAATTTGTTTTAAAAACCTTTCCCTTAGGCGGATTGCAGCTTAGGACCGACTAAGAGGCAACAGAACAAACACGTGAGTTGTGGGAATTTCGATTAGCTTATTTATTTATTTAAATCAAGGTATGTATTATTTGAATGTCTATCTTTTGTACTGGATTGTGATTGTAATATTTTATTGTCGATACCATGTGTGTGCACTAATGTAGGTCTGATGGGGCCCGACTTATGTTTATCTGTCATTATTATTTTATTTTCTGATTAACTGTTTCAAAATAACGATATTTGTTTTAAAAATTTTTAAACCATCATGATTTTCAAAATAACCC
>CAMOHE010050109.1:0-16143 GCA_946598075.1 Artocarpus hirsutus
AAAAAAAAAAAGGTGACATGAAACGAACAGAATAAGAGAGTGCATGAAAAAATAGAAACATTAACAAGTCAAGAGCACTGCCTTCCCTTGCTTGCACATAACACAGAATGTTGTGGTGTTAAAGACCGGCCACCATTAACCTGTTCATTTCATATGAATAGATCAACAATTTACAATATCCATTGGTCCATGCTCATTTTCAATCAGTCTAGCAAACTATGGAAACAAACATGTTCTTTAAAAAATAAGAAACCAAAATCAAGTAAATAAACAGCTACTAAGATTTCTTGGCAAAATTGAGACAATCAATGATAAAATAGTGCACTAACTCTAATCACATAGCTATAACCTCTCATATTTGAGAGAGATTTAAGTTCCTTCTACATCCACCTTGTGATTGTGGTCTAGACCACTTTTTTTGTTATGAATAGTATAAAGCTCTCACATGCTATGGTAACAATAAAAAATATAAAACTCTCATATGTTACAATAAAAACAGTTCTATCCAACAGTTTTAACCACCCTGTCAAACACTTGTAACATTGTAAAGGGATTATTATACGAGCATTGAAATTAAAAGTAATCCTTTTACAAGAACTGGTGCGGTTGAGGACGGAAAGTAGCAGAAGAAGTGGCGCTTATGGTCGGAAGGGGCCAAATTCGACCCAGATTGTCATTCTCTACAAGTTGTGCAGGCCGTTGAGGGTGGTGCACACAAGTAGAAACAGTTGCCAGCGTCCGAGGAATGATGTTATATTTAAAATCCCGTTTTTGAATATCCTACATAGCACCAAATCAGAAACCTGCTTAAGGGTTTCAATAGGTAAAAACAGAAACAACCCCAAAAATAAAAAATAAATAGAAATCTAGTGTACCACGTCAGGTTGTAGAGTCCCTTCTCTTTCGTTTTCATCATAAGAAGAGAGTACGTAATCCTTCATAGTTCAGCTGGCAGGGCTCTCCTCTAAAAAAGACCAAATTCGTCTTGCTTTTCAGTTTCTTACCGTTGGAACATACTTGTCCCTCTCGTGTTCTTTCCAACGTCCATCTTTCCACGTTCTGCTCACATGGGTGATCGTTGAGCAGAACATGAAAGATGGATTTTGGAAAGTACAGTGAAAGTAAAAGGCATGTTCCAACAGAAAGAAACTTGGAAGCAGGAGGAATTTGGTCTTTTTCCGAGGAATTTCTACGAAGAGGGAAAACACTAATTGGATTATAAATGATTATGTGCTCTCTTGTGATGAAAAGAGAAGAGAAGGGAATCTGCAACATGAGATGCCACACTATACTTTTGTTTTTTCCCTGGGGTTGTTCTGCTTTTACTAGGGATGGGAATGGGGCAGAAATTGATTTCCTGCCCCCATCCCCACCCCCTCCAAAACTATCCCATCCTCACCCCTATTCCCGCTTGACGAGAGGAGGGATGGGGATTGGGATTGGGATTGGGATTTCCGTTGCATTTTAGAATTATAGCAGTTAGTAACAAAAATAAAATAGAGATATGTTTAAATTTCAACCAAAATTAAACGTTCTAGCTAACAAACTAAATTTTAAATATATCAAAACCAAATCTAAATACAAAACCACAAAGGTCTCATCAAATGCAATAATTTAATATTATATATTTATCTAAAGATTATAATATATGCACATATATATATATATATATATATATATATATATATCGGGCCATTCTGTCACCACTCGGAGATAAGATTTTGTGTCCATTCCCAATTATTGCCTCTCATCCTAGCCCCATTCGGTGCAAGGCCATGCACGGCCGTCCCCGCTGGAATATTGTCATCCCTAGTTTTTACCTATTTATTAAACCTTTATGCCCTTTCATTAATTTTCTCTTTGTAGGTTCTTGAGTTGGTGGCTTGTAGGATACAAAAGGGAAGTCTTAAACATAACATCTTTCATAATCTTTTGTTCGTTAACGTTCTTCCTTTGAAAATCGCCCAATGCATCTATTTGCTGATGATGATCTGATACATAGGGCCGGAATATAATTTGGAGAGAATATTAGAACGAAAAGATAAAAAAAAAAGAACCACGAGAGAGAAAAGAAAATTAGAAAGAATAAAGCAAAATTAGAACAAAAAAAAAAATAGAAAAAGAACAAGGACAGAAGAGGAGGAAAGTCAATATTCATTAATCATCTGCATGTGAATAAGAACTACAAAGCACTAATGTTTTTATCGAGACCTAAAAGAAAAACTTAAACTAATTTGAATTATTCCAAATCTAACTTAAAATTTAAATATAAATCCGAAGATTAATTTAAATATAAATACTATCCTGATAACAACTATACTAACTTAAATAAAAATTCAAATATGTAAAGATAAAATAAATCCTAAACAAATAACTATTCTAATTTAAATTAATATTCAAATCTTGATGTTTGTATCGGGATCATATTTGGAATTTATTTACAAATTAGGATAACAAAAAAAAAGTAATCTGGAAGACGTGTTAAGCTTACTTTAATAGGAGATGACAATAATGGGAAAGAATTTTTTTTTTAAAAAAAAAAAAAAAACTCTAGATTGTATTACTTCATCCTCTGCCTGTCACTCAACCAGCTCCATCAGCATTGCAGCCTAAGCAAGCATTAAAACATCCTATGATTACATGATCCAAAGGAGGTATTTTTAAACCTAAAGTCTATATAACCAGCCGAGAACCAGCTGATGTTATAGAGGCTTTGAGGCAAGAACATTGGAAGCAAGCAATGCAAGATGAATATCTTGGTCTCCTCAGAAATGACACATGGAGGTTAGTTGATTTACCTGTAATAGGAGAGCAGCAGGCTGTAAATGGGTGTTTAAAGTTAGGAAAATCCTAAAGGTGTAATAAATAAGTATAAGGCCAGATTGGTTGCAAACGGGTACAACCAAGTAACAGGGTTTGACTTCACTGAAACGTTCAGTCCAGTACTCAAACCTACTACTATCAGAGTTATTATGACATTTGCTTTTAAGTAGGGGATGGAAACTTAGACAGCTTGTTGTAAATAACGCCTTCTTAAATGGCATTATGCTAGAAGAAGTTTGTATGGATCAACTTGAAAGTTTTGTGGACCCTAATAATTCTACTAAAGCGTGTAAACTTCATAATCATCGTATGGCCTTAAGCAGGCACCCAGAGCTTGGTTTGACAAGTTACATACTGCTCTCTTGTAGTTAGGTTTTTGTTCTGGAAAATCTGATCAATCTCTCTTTTTCATTTTTGTCTTAGTCTATGTGGATGACATTTTAGACACAGGAAGTGACGTGGGAGAAAAGCAAGATTTAATGACAGCTCTTAATACATAATTTGCACTCAAAGACATGGAAGAGTTGATTATTTTCTGGGAATTCAAGCTAAGCATACTGCTAACGGGGGTATTCACTTGTCCCAATCAAAGTATATTACAGCCTGTTATGTACAACCAAAATGCAGAATGCTAGAAGTGTTGCTGCTCCACTGACCATTGGTGAAAAGCTAGTCAACTTTGACAGTGATCCTGTTGAGAGTGCACAGCTGTACAAAAGTGTAATAGGGGCTTTACAATATGTGACTATCACAAGACCTGAAAGTGCTTACAGTGTAAATAAAGTATGTCAATTCATGCAGACACCTTTACAAAGTCATTGGAAAGCTATTAAACGAATTTTGAGATATCTGACTGGCACTATTGACTATGGATTACATATACAAAAGGCTATAGGAGCTGATTTGAATATTGTAGCATATTGTGATGCTGACTGGGCTTCAGATTTGCAGGATCAAAAATCTACTACTGGCTTTTGTATTTATTTAGGTCCTAATCTTGTTTCATGGCAATCTAAGAAACAACACACAGTGAGCAAATCATCTACTGAAGCTCAATCCAGTAGCCTAGCAGGAGTTGTTGCAGGGGTTACTTGGATTCAGACATTGCTAATTGAAATTGGTTTTAAGAACTCGATAACACCAGTTGTTTGGTGTGACAATTTGAGTGCTGTTCTTATAGCAGCCAATCCTGTACTACATGCCAGAACAAAAAACATTGAAATAGACTTGTATTTTATAAGAGAAAAAATATTACAAAAACAAATAAATGTCCAACATGTAGCTTCTATAAATCAAATTGCTGATGTGCTTACTAAAGCCACGTCCAGTTCAAGGTTTGGTGTTATGAGAGACAAACTTAGAGTAGTTTCCTTAACCACTCTAAGTTTGAGAGGGGGTGTTAGTTAATGAGTTAGTACACGTGGCTTGTATTCATTAGTGGATGATGAATATTTAAGATGATTTGTAACTGAGTTGCAACAATTCAATTCATTCAATAACAGAAAAACAGAAAATTTAGTCCAGAAACGCGTGTTCCTCAGCTCACATCTTTCTTCAAGTTTTCTTTGATTCTCTTAACAGACAGAAACATATAGTTTTTACCCAAATGTTTTTAGTTACAAAATCTTCAGGACTACCTTGAGACAAAAGCTGTCTGAGGCCAAATACAGCTCCAAATGCAAACCTTATCATTCTCAATCACCAAAAAAGAAAGAACCGCATTTTTTTCTCACAGTAATAAGATGGCAAAAAGTATAATTAAAATTTATAATTCTAGTCAAAAATCGTATGGAGACAAGTTTTCTTATGCCCTTTTCTTTGGAGGACATAGAGCATGTGAATCTGCTAATAAATGTGCGGGCAAGAAAGAAAACTTCTAGAAGAGAAAGTGACCAAAATAGTATTAAGAGTTGAGTTTCTGGTGTTCAAGGAATCAATTTTCTTCAAAGCTACAACACCAATCTTTTCCTTTGATTTCGCTTTCAATTTCCCAACCAAAAAAAAAAAAAAAAACTGACAAACACCCAAAGTGGTCATTAAGCTAGTAAAGAGAAGCAAAAAGAAAAGTAGTCTAAATTGAAAGATTCATAGAAATCTCACCTCTCATTCTTGACAATATTTCCGCTATTCTCTTATGACACTCACTACATCATCTGGGAAGTATTTCGGACAAAGCACCAAATAATGAACATGCAAAGAGAAAACAAAAGAAAGGGCATAAGGCCTTAAATAGCTAAAAACATGAACAACCCTCAGATATATAAAATGAAAAATGTATCATATTGTAGAGTCCCTTTCCTTTTGTTTACATCATAAGAGAGTGGGTGCATATTCATTCATAATCCAACCAGTTTTTTTCCCTCTTGGTAGGGCGTCCTTTGAAAAAGTCCAAATTCCTCATGCTTCTAACTTTCTTGTCATTTGAGTATGCTATTTCCCTCCGTTGTTCCGTCCAGAATCGCTCTTTACATGTTCTGGTCAAGCCATCGCCTATTTTGTACTTTTTACCATGAGGTGTGAAAGAGAAGCAAATCTTCTCTTTCACACCCCGTTGTAAAAAGTATGAAAACGGCAGATGGTTTGAGCAAGATGTGCAGTGAAGGATTTTGAGGATTGAAAGCAGTCAGAATTTGGTGTTTTTTAGAGCAAGCCCTACTAAGAGGGAAATTATGAATGAATATGACTTTACAACATAACATAGTAATACTGTAATTGTAACATGTAAGTGAAAACACTAAAAAAAAAAAAATATGCACGAAAAATGCACCCTCAACTACATCAGTTCATGTAAAAAAGAATACTTTAAATTCAATTCTTGCATAATAATAATCCTTTTACATCCTTTTTGAATGTGGCTGTATCACAAGATGGATGTAAAAAAATCATTTATAAACTTAAATCATTCTCAAATCAAGGGACGAGCTCCTGTTATTGGAGTTAGTACACTATTTTAACAGTGATTCTAACACATTCTTTATAAAACTAAAAACAAATATTACAAACGCAAACTGCAAACTGAATAGTCTGGTAAGTGGTCATAAGTCACTCAAGTCCCCTGCGCAAGCTATTAAGTTTTTTTTATTATTATTCTTTTGAAGAAGTAAGAGTTTTTTTTGCTCTGTTTTTTTTTCAATTAACTAAAATTTTTTAAGTAGAAAGTTCTTAGACACTTTCGTAATAGAATTTAGAGATAATAATTTGTGATAGAATTTAGAGATAATAATACAATGGAAATGGAAAAAGAATTACGAGAGATAGAATAAGAGAGAATCAAGAAGACAATTAGAACGAGAAAAAAACAGAATTAGAACAAGAACAAGAACCGAAGAGGAGGAAACTCTCAATATTCATAAATCATCAACTCTGAATAAGGATTAAAACCACTAAAGTATTCATAGAGATCTAAAAGATTATCTAACTCAAAATATTCCCAGAAGAAAAATCCAAATCTAAATTTAAATCTAAATGTTAAGATTAAAAAATCCCAATATACAATTATACTAATTTAAGTTAAATTTTAAAATATTCCTAAGAGATTGTCTAAATTTACATATTAAATATAAAATAAATACTAATTTAAATCGATAAAATAAATCCTAAGAATAACTATACTAAATTAAATTAAATTTCAAATCTTTTTTTTCGTATCATGATCATATTTGGAATTTGATTACAAATTTATGTTATGGATAGGATTGCTCAAGGTATTATTCCTACCAAGGAGAGACTCAGTTCTATTAAATCAAGTTGGTCGATTCACCTGGAAACAATACATGAAGTTTACAAGATTGAGAGTCAGTCACGGAACCAAACAATAAAAAAAGTTATCTGAAAGACGTGTTTAGCTTGCTTTAGCAAGAGATGACACAAGTGGGATAGATTAAAAAAGAATAAAAAAAACTCTAAATTGTAAAAATATTGCAAATGAGTCAACCAAGGTGAGGTGAACAAAAATGTTTACCTAACTTCTTCAATATCCAAGAGTATATCATTTCATTGTTCTTTATTGGCACCCAAAAAGAGATGGTTGGGAGACTAATTTTTTGCGAAGAATATTTATACATTTGAAAACCACATATTGAGAGACAGATTTTACTTCTTTCTCAAAAGACACGATTTTTTTTTTAAAGTGACAAAACTTTGTCCGTAAGTATCACATTAGAAAAGCGTTAGCATCCTATTAAACATTCCTTCTAGAATAGCTATTAATACGAATAACAGGAACTCTGTTATAGTTGTTTCTGTACGTTCAATGGTTTCTACGGATAGAAAAATACATAAAGTTGAACATAGTAAAATAAGAAATTGAAAGATTTCGTTGAAATTGGTCGTTTGAAAATTTCCCAAAAAGCTAATTATAAGATCTTTTCTCCGTCGGAACAATAGGGCCGTTATGCTTATTACTAGACTTGTTGAAGAGGAAATATAACCAAGGCGTTTGTGTTGTATCTAATTCATAGATTTTAACAGAAACACATACTTTTTACCTAAATGTTTCTAGTCACCAAATATTCAAGACTGCCTTGAGACAAAAGCTGTCTATATTCTCATTGAAGTTGCAGCGTCTCTCTCTACATTATGTAATAAACACACGCACACATATGCACACACACATACACAAACATAAAGTGGCTCCTGCAAGACATAAACAAGTATATCTAACCTTTTTTCTTCTCTTAAATTTCATTTTAATAGATTACCACCACATTTTTACAGAATTCAAAGTGTGAAATCAAATTCATGTACATGGCCGATCAGGCAGCCAGAAATACGAATTCCTGGGGCTTGTCGGGTCCGTTTCTGATTCGCAATCAACTTTGAGGAGACCTAAAAATCCGCTTGAGAATCGCCATTTTGTTTAGAGGATTCCGGCGTGCAGCGGGGACTCGGCGGGCAGGGACTTTAGCAACAATGGGGTATCTACAAGTAAGAGCAACCTTCTTGTCCAACACATTCACCACAACACACTCTGTCTCTGCCCAAATATGTAAATTGAAATGTCAATACTTGTTCTTGCTTAAAGGCAATGAACAAGAAGGAATTGCATGTCCCCTATCAAACACAAAAGTCTATAAAAGCATATTCAAAAGGGTCCCACTGAGTTAAAAGCAAAAAATAAAAAAATAAAAAAAATGACCACCAATCATGGAACATGAGACATGGGGTGACATGTGTGTAATGAGTACAACACTAAAGGCCAAATCCAGCTCCAAAGGCAAACTTCATCAGTTTCAATCACCGAAAAAGAAAGGACCCCATTTTTGCTCACAGTAAAAAGAAGTAAATTTATAATTAGAAGTTATATTTCTAAAAGTGCTGAGCCAAAAATAAAATAAAGACAAGTTATCGTATCCCCTCTTCTCTTTGGAGGACACGGCGCCATGTGAATCTGCTAATAAATGTGTGGGCAAGAAAGAAGACTCAAATGACCAAAATAGTATTAAGAGTTGAGTTGCTAGTGTTCAAGGAAAACAATTTTCTTCAAAACTACAACCCCAATCTTTTCCTTTGATTTCACTTTCAATTTTCCCACTCATAAATACTACTTATTAACACCCAAAATGATGTTAAGCGACTAAAGAGAAACAAAAAAAATAAGTGTTTAGATTAAAAGCTTCATAGAAATCTCACCACTCATTCTTGACATTATTTCGGCTATTCTCTTCTGACACTCGATGCATCTGATATCTGCCGAGAGAACTATTTCCTGAACCTGCTTTCATTTCGGCACCAAAAAAGTCAACACCACCATAATACGCAAAACAAAAATTACAAGAAAAAAAGATAGAAGAAAATGGAGTACTAACAAGAGGCAAAGACAAGGATTCAACAGAAGCAAGACTTGTTCCATGAAGCAAGAATCTCTCTGACTTTGTGATTCCAATCACTGGGCCTGCTTTCTTCTTAGAAGCCATATTTCACAACTTTGCTATACGATACAATAATGCAAATAAATGAATAAATGAAATCATCAAAACACAGACAAGAAAGAGCCTATCTTATAGAGGAGTAAGGTATAGTGTAAAAATCCCATTCGGGTAGTGAAAAGAAGACCTCGGAAAATGACCTAGGAACAGCTTCTTCTGTAATGAAAGAGCAATCCCATCTTTTTAATGGAAGTTTTTTTGGGTTTTAAAAAAAAAAAAAAGTTGTTGGAAGACGACCCAGCAAAGATAGGACCATTACCACCACATGACAAACAAAGACAGTTTTGAGGCAAGTGAAAAGGGTCCTTCTCTTTTTGCCTTGTTGAAAAAGATTCTTTCTTTAACAGTGTGATATTTAGGCTGCCAATTATCATAATAGCCCCACAAATAATGCTTGGTCATTTTCTTCTTTCTAATTATACCGTTGAGGTTGCTTCCGAGACCAAGTCCTCTCTCTAATCGTAAGAGTTTTCTTGTTCAATTAATCTGTCATGTCATTATCATAACCAGAAATTTAGTGATTATTATAATGGAAAGTTAAAGGATGATCAGGTAAACTAAAGGCTGTACATTATACATAAACCCCACCCATATTGTTCGTGTGAGAACTCTAGTGGGATGACTTCTAACCAGAGGGCACAAAGATTATTACTTTTTCAAACACTATTCTTTGTTCTCACTTTCAGCTTTTACATATTATGCCACGGGTGGTGTAAACCACAAACTCAGTTATAAACAATGTAAAGCTCTCACATGTTATAGTAAAAGAAAAAAATTGCTACTGTGTAAAACTCTTACATGCGACAATAAAAACAGTTTCCATTAATAGTTCCCACCACTAACCAAACACCCTGTAAGTTATTAATTTTAGGAGACACTTACAGTAGAAACCGCCCTTTTCACTATCAATATAAACTATTGTTTTTAATTGTCGGGGTAGTTGTATGGTCTAAATTCTATGTAGGAATAGTTTTATGTTGTATGCTACAAACTTTTGATTTGGACAATTTTAAGTCAAACGGTTAAAAAATTAAACCAATTACTAAAATAATAATTTTTATCTGCAGTGAAAAAGGATGATAAGTTCTCTTAATTTTGACTATGGCAGAATTTTAAGAGAAAACACAAAACAATGGTAAATTAAGGTCACATTTCCTAATTTTCTTTATTGATTATTTCTGGTGGGCTCTCTCTTGACTTAGAGGGCTAGAAATTTCAAACAAGTTTCCAAAGTACCACCTACAGTCGAGCTGTAAACAAATGAAAATTCCAACGTTCCAAAGGCAGCGTTGAACAAAACGCTACACGAAAAGTGTATGCCGGATTTTTCAGATTCCAGCAAATCATGATTTTGGCATGACATTATATTCCGAAAAACAAGAGTCAAAGATAATATTACCCTCCCACATATTCCCGCATGTTAGAGAGTGGAGGTATAAAATTAAGCATGTATTTAGCATCTCAGTTAAAATTAATAAATAGTAAAAAGTCTCAACAGATAAAATAAAAACAAAAAATTACTACGGTGTACATACGATAATTTCAAATTAATAATTTTTAGGTCTATACATTCACTCAACCACTCCTTAAGGATGAAAAGTAATTCATTAATGTTCTTAGAGAATACGCCAAAACTTGAACGCCATATAACTTGCATCGTGAAAATATTGACATTTGGTACGACCATTGAAAAATGTACAATTGGTAGGCTCAATTTTTCAAATAGACTGTATGTAAACTATTTGTTCTATATACTTATTTTATTCTGTTTGTTCTATTTAACAATAATTTAATAATGTATAGTAATTTTTTCTATTTATTTTGATGTAATTTTAATCAAATTCAATTATAAAAAGCGTGTACTATAAACATGAGGTCACTGAAAAAAGATCCGAAATAGAGCTTTATATATTTTTGTAGAATAATTGATATTTATATTTACAGGTAAACTATAACATAAAATATCAAAAAATTTATATATACCATACTATAATAGAAAATAGAAACAAAATTAGGCGTAGACATGTACATCCCATATTTTATGTAACACCTAAGAATTTCTAATGCATTAAAAATGTATTAAGTTAAAGATTATATTAAGATGAAAAAATACAGTTTAAGAAAAAATACTGTATAATAATACAAAAAATTATACAATATTAGAATAACGCAGTGTAAGAAAGTACATTGATAAAGTTATACAGTATAAAAATTACACTGTAAAAGTAACACAGTGTAGAAATTGGATTGTTTAAGGTCATACAGTATAAAAATTAGACTGTTTAAGTTAAAGCAGTATAGAAATAATATTGTTTGGAGAATACAGATGAATAAGGAATGTTGTAACAGTATAGAAAAAGTACCGGCAGTATAAGAAAAATACTGTTAGTATAAATTTAGATAGTACATAGTTAGATAATATTGAAATTTCATTATGTGATGGATGGAAATAAGTATAGGAGATTATGAGACCTCATGAACTGTATGGAAAAGAATACCAGTAGTATAGGAAAAATACTGTGAGTATAAACTTGGACTGCGTAAAAAGTTGGGTGGACATTTAATGGATTTTGATTGGGCCACCACACCATGAAATGTGGCCCAATCACATTTGGCCACCCAAAGTAACCTAATTGACTACCACGGTGATGACTCATCACCTTCACCTTTTTATAAAAAAAAAAAGGAAAAAAATTCATTTTTTATTACATTCATTGAATTTGGACATTTGGACAATGATATATCAAGGATATAGAGACCATTTGGTCTCCACGGTGGAACAAAAAAAAAAGGGGTGAAACGTGCAAAGGAAGAAGGAAAGAAAGGAAAGGAAAGAAAAGAAAGAAAGAAAGAAAGGAAGAAAAAAAAAGTCTCCATTTCTTCCTCCCAAAAACCACCACCCCAAAGTTATTCTTCTCAAAAATTTTGATGATTTCCAAGCCTCCAAATCAAGCTTAAGACAAGCCCTAACGTTTTAGTGCAAAGTTTTGCAACTTTAGAGGTAAGATTTCAAACTTTTTCTAAGGGTTTTAATGATTTTTTTTCAAGGTGATGGATGGGTTTTAATAGGATTTTTGTCATGGTTTATGAGAAGGGAATCTAAGCAAGTTTAATTGCACAAGTGGAGGATCAAAAAGATTGGCAAACTTTAGGTAAATTCTAAACCCAAGCCTTGAAAAGTTTATGTTTTTTTTTTATGCATCCAAAGTGTTTAATGAAATGTTTAAGCCATGGCATGTAATATGAACATTATGGCATGGTTATTTTATGTTATATGTTGATGATGATGATGATGATGATGGAAAGAAGAAAGTAATAGTTTTAGTTATAGTTTTTGTGAAATTTCAAAAGGGGACTAAATTGCAAAGAAAAAGGATATCTTTGGCAGAATTGAAAATCAACCAAAAAGTCCCTCTAAACAATGGAATTTCAAGAAAGTTACTACATGAAAATTGTAGAACTCGTCGATGTGAATAGTTTTCTAAAATTATGCTCGGTTTAGAAGTTATTAATTTTACGAAATTTTGGGCACAAAATTTCAAGAAATGAAAACGTAATGAAATGTTTGGAATTTGACCATAGTGCTTTTGTAAGTTTTATTCATTATGAAAAACTAAACGTTTGGTATAAATTGGTCATTTTTGGTTCCGGGGCAAAAATATAAATATTTTTATATTTCGGGTCAAAACTGTAAATTATATAAAAACTGAGTTTTCACTAGAGAAAGTTCGCTTCCTACACTATTGTAGGTAGCAAGTATCATAGATGCTAAGTTTTTAAGAAATTAAAGTGTAGTTAAGGAACGAATGAAAGAAAATAAGGTTAAAGGCAAAATAGTCATTTTATGAAAAAGGGCTAAAACAGACCTGAAACGCCTGATATTGAAAAACGCTCCTTCACGGGAATATTTCCGTAACATGTAAGAAATGAAATGTTAAAGTTAAGCAATGGGTTTTACAGAGTTACGAAATTGACGAAAAACTTGCTAAGGATAAAGTCGTCATTTTGAAGAAAACGGCTAAAACGAAGTCGAATACTTCAATTTAGCATAACGTTCTTAGATAGAAAATGTTTCGTAATATGTTAAGTAACGAAACCGTCACATGAGAAGAAAAATTTAATAAGGGATGTTCAAAAGAAAGAAAGGTAGCCCAGTAGGTTACAAGGTTAAAGGGAAAGGTGACATCGATGGATTACAAAGTGAAGTAAAGGAAGGTAAACTGATAGTATATAAGTTAAGTAAAAAGGAATGAATGTTTAAGGTTTAAGTTAAGTTATCAATCAAATAGATTGATAATAAAGAAAGTTAACTAATGAGTCAGGTGCCATATGATCAGGACACCGAAGCTGACTAATGGAAGGAAAAGGAATGGAACAGGAACGGAATAGAAAACGTTAGAGTTAAGTCCAGGTAAGTTCAGACCTCACCTACAGCATGAAGTAAATGATTTTCAAATACTTATATATATGTTTGTAAATGTGTTTGCAAGTAGTATGCAAGTTGATTTAAAAGAATGTTTGCATTTGTTATGCAAAATGTTTTAAAGTTTAAATCATGATTTGCAACGTATTTTTAAAGCATGATTGCATATAATATGCATAAAGTTTTTGAAGATCAAGTAAAAGTTTGCAATGTAATTGCAATAATTATGTTTAAAGATGTTTTGTATTTTATTAATACATAATATTTTACAGTATAAGTTATAAGTTTTATGTTGCATTTGTTATGCAACAAGTTATGATTTGCAAAATGTGTTTGCGTTTTATGTTGCATTTGTTATGCAATAGGTTTTAGAGTATAAGATATGATTTGCAAAGGTGTTTGCATATGATGTGTTAGCATTTGTTATGCTCATTAATGTTAAAAAGAAGGTAAAATAAAGACGATAAAAGAAAGTGTCGTACCAGCCCCTTTGTTGTGAGGTAATGAAAGTAAAGGTTTGACCTCCTAGATGTGAGGTACATGACCTTGGTGATCGATGGTCTCAAGTCTTCTACAAGGAAAGAATCATGTTTATAATCTCATAATCGATAATGTTGGCACGAACACTAAAGTAAGATACAGAAAGTTAAGGAATAATGATAGAAAGCTAAAGTAAGATAAGGATAGTTAAGGAACGAAGATAGAAAGTTAAAGTAAGAAAAGAATGTTCATAAAACGCTTATAACTGAAAGTTCATAATTGAGCATAATTGAAATCATGCATTATGAATTTGCTTGTATTCCTTATTATAAAGTATTTACGTTAAATGCTTATGAAAAATATTCTAAGTAATGCTTTATGTTAAGTGTTTATGAAAATGTTTTCATGGTTACAAAAAAAGGTTTATAAATGATGTTTTACAAAAAACATTCAAGAAATGTTTTATGAAAATGTTTTAAGAGAAATGTTTTTATAAGAAAAATTTTTTTTAAACGTTTTCAGAAATGTTTATGAAAACGTTTTAAGAGAAAGGTTTTTATAAGAAAAGTTTTTTTTAAAGCATGTTTAAATGATTTGTGATATTTTGTTTGAACTTACTGAGCGAAAGCTCATTAAAAGTTTGTTCATGCTGTAGGTAGTTCTACAGATGACTAGTAGCCGTTAGAAGAGCTAGGTGCTGTGGAAGACAGATGCCAAGATTTGGGTATGGATACCACTACAGTTGCTTTCGCTACATAGAAAAAAGTTTTTCCACTATTTAATATAGTGTTTTCAAAGTTTTAAGAAAATTAGAGTTTTAAAAAATGTTTTCAAATGTTTTAAGATACATTGTACTAAATGTGTTATAAAATCATAAAGTGAAATTTTAAGCTATGATTTAATAAATGTTGCTTGTTAAGTTTTAAGGAACGATTTGAAACGGTTTTAAAGGCAAGTGTTGAGCGAGGTTTCAACTTGAATGGCGACAGAGGTCGCAACAGTTTTTAAGTATATTTTTTAAAGAATGTTTAAGGAAAAAAATTAATTTTAATTCAGTATTTTCCTCACTAGGTAAGTAAGATTAATGTTTAAGAACGAAGTTTAAGAAAGTTAAGTGACTGCTTGAAAAGGCTATTTAAAAACAATGTTTAAGAAAGTTAAGTGACTATCCAAAAAGGCGGGTCGTCACAGGTGGTATCAGAGCGGTATCCTACCATCCCATCTCGCGCTATCATATGTCTGCTACACTATAGCTGAAGTAAGTAAGTTAAGTTAAGTCAGAAGAAAAGTTAGTATTTAACGATTACGTGTTTATGTCAGGCATTCCCTTGATATCGACACACCCAAATGAGCAACGAAAAGGCAAAGGTTAAAGAATGGACATAATGTTAGATGTTATAATGTCCCCGCAAGTCGTCGATAGTTATCATCCATCAACGGTGTCAAGTCAATGACTATCAAACGTGATCAATGATGGTCAACAGATGGCCGATGGCCCAAAAATCAAGAAGATGAGCTCGTGACAAGTTATGATGTTTATGCGCACAAAGGTGTCTCCATATGAGCAAATCTCGCTCTGTTAGAAGTCAATTCAATATTGGCTACATGTATAACGAGGAAAGTAGATCAAGATAACGGTATAATTGAGGTCCGAAAGTGGTTTTTGGTGCTTTATGGAACTAGAATTCCTGAGAGCAATCAGGCATTAGATGACTAACTATGTGATCTTTTCAAGGTAAGCACTCCGTAGCTAAGCTGAGACATGCGAATGAGCTCGTAACCACCTGGATGGGAATCACCGTCAAGACAATGATGCTAAGTTTGTCAGCAAAAGCCTCACGGGTTGGAGGATGGGAGCTGGAGATTTATACGTTATGAGAAAAATTACACAAAAATGTAATTTTAGAATGGGTATAGACCGAAAGATTATGGATTTTGTGGTTGAATAACCTTGATATTTTGATAGTCATGATCTGCGTGGAGTGAAAATGAACCATATTTTTTAGAATAGCATTTATTGGTAGAATGCTAAACCTTTAAATGAATGGGAACTGCGCTCAGATGTTGAAAGATCAGACTTGCGTAGTGTTAGACATGTATGCCCTAATGGAGTAAAAATGTAATGAGTTTTTGGAGACATTTTTATCAATAAAGAATTTATTATTTATATACCAAATATTGTCCTCTTTACGTTCATATTTGTTGAATGTATGATAAGCAAACAATAGTCTGAGACTGTCGGTCTAAACCTTTAAGAATTGGACATATGATGGACATATGCAGAAGACACGATTCTTAAGGTGACGGTCTAAATCATAAGATCCGCAATCGAGAGAATAAAGTTGGGCGCTTTATTCATGTAAAGATTGTTATGTTGTCTATATCCCTATTGGGAGATGGTTTGTCTTGACCATCAGAGGTGGACTCCGTGAATAGAAACATTGGCACATTGTCATAGGTGACGATGTGTTGGATCGGGACATAAAGTGA
>CAMOHE010050109.1:16163-57413 GCA_946598075.1 Artocarpus hirsutus
AAAGTTTTAAGAAAATTAGAGTTTTAAAAAATGTTTTCAAAAGTTTTAAGATACATTGTACTAAATGTGTTATAAAATCATAAAGTGAAGTTTTAAGCTATGATTTAATAAATGTTCCTTGTTAAGTTTTAAGGAACGATTTGAAATGGTTTTAAAGGCAAGTGTTGAGCGAGGTCTCAACTTGAATAGCGACAGAGGTCACAACAGTTTTTAAGTATGTTTTTCAAGAATGTTTAAGGAAAAAAATTTAATTCAGTATTTTCCTTACTAAGTAAGTAAGATTAATGTTTAAGAACGATGTTTAAGAAAGTTATGTTACTGCCCGAAAAGGCGGGCCATCACAAGTGGTATCAGAGCAGTATCCTGTCATCCCATCTTGCACTGTCATATGTCCGCTACACCATAGCTCAAGTAAGTAAGTTAAGTTAAATAAGAAGAAAAGTTAATATTTAACAATCACATGCTTATACCGGGTATATAGCCTCTGATTTCGGCACTTATGGATGAGCAACAAGAAGGCAAAGGTCAAAGGATGAACGTAATGCTATATGTTGTAATGCTTCCGCAACTGAACGGTTGTCATTGTCTATCAACGGTGTCAAGTCAACGATGACCAAACGTGGTCAATGATGGTCAACAGATGGCCGATGACTCAAAATCAAGAAGATGAACTCATAACATGTTATGATATTCTTGCGCCCAACGGTGTTGTCTGTTTGAGCAAATCTCATTCTGTTAGAGTTATTTGGTATTGACTACATGTATAACGAGGAAAGCAGATCAAGATAACAGAATAAGAGGTCCGAAAGTGATTTTCAATGCTTTATGGAACAAGAGTGCCTGAGAGTAACCAGGCATTAGATGACTAACTATGCGATCCTTTCAAGCTTAAGCACTCCATAGCTGAACTGAGGCATGCGAATTAGCTCGTAACTGCTCGGATGGGAACCACGATCAAGACAATGATGCCAAATTTATCAGCAAAAACCTCACGAATTGGAGGTTGGAAGCTGGGGATTTATACGTTATGAGGACAATTACAGAAAATGTAATTTTAGAATGGGTATAAGACCGAAAGATTATAGATTTTATGGTCGGATGACCCTAATTTTTAGATAGTCATGATGTGATTTGAAAGAAAATGAATCCTATTTTCAAGAAGAGCATTCATTGGTAGAATGCTAAACCTTTAAATGAATGGAAACTAAGCTCAAATGTTGAAAGAACAGAGTTATGCAACAGAAGTGTAGTGTTACAATTCAAGGAAATATATCAATGAAATGATGAAGTTTATGAGGTACTAAGTTGAAGACTTAGATTTTATTAAGAAAGTAATGATGAAGGAAAGTATGTTAATAACGGAAAGGGTGATAAGTAAATGAAATACCTATGAAGGTTCTAATTTTCAAGGAGGAAAATTTTTAAGGAAGGTAGATTGTAAACACGAGTATTTTTACTACATTAAAAATGCAAGAAGTTAAAGATTATGCAAGACAAAAATACAGTTTAAGAAAAAATATTGTATACTAACATGAAAAATTATACAGTATTAAAATAATACAGTGTAAGAAAGTATACTGATAAAGTTCTGTAGTATAAAAATTACACTACAAAAGTAATGCAGTATAAGAATTAGACTGTTTAAGGTTAAAAAGTACAAAAATTAGATCATTTAAGTTAAAGCAGTATAGGAATAATACTGTTTGGAGAATATGGATGAATAAGAAATGCTGTAACAGTATAGAGAATGTACCGGTAGTATAAGAACAATACTGTAGTATAAATTTAGACTATATAAATTTAGATAATATTGAAATTTCATTATGTAATGGATGAAAATAAGTATAGGAGGTTATGGGACCTCATGAACTATATGGAAAAGAATACCGACAGTATAGGAAAAATACTGTCAGTATAAACTTGGACTGCATAAAAAGTTTGGTGGACACTCAATCGATTTTGATTGGACCACCACACCATGAAATGTGGCCCAATCACATTTGGCCACCCAAAGTAACCTAATTGATTACCAAGTGACTCATCACCTTTTTATTTTTAAAAAAAGAAAGTTAGTTAATGAGTCGGCTATCGTTTGATCAAGACATAGAGGCCGATTAATGAAAGGAAAAGGAACGGAATAGAGAACGCTAAAGCGTAAACCAGGTAAGTTTAAACTTCATCTACAACATGAAGAAAATGATTTTTAAATATTTATGTATACGTTTGTAAATATGTTTGTAATTATTATGCAAGTTTTTTTTAAAGCATGTTTGCATGCATTATGCAAAAAGTTTAAAGATTCAAAGCAAGATTTGCAATGAACTTGCAAGTGTTATGTTTAAAGTCTATTTGCATATTATATGCATAATGTTTTTAAAAGTTCAAGTTCTGATTTTCAATGTATTTAAAGTATGTTTTACATTTTGTTAATACATAATGTTTTATAGTTTAAGTTATAAGTTTTATGTTGCATTTGTTATGCCAAAAGTTGCATTTGTTATGCAACAAGTTTCAAAGAGAACAAGTTATGATTTGCAAAATGTGTTTGCATTTTATGTTGTATTTGTTATGCGATAAGTTGCATTTGTTATGCAATAGGTTTTAGAATATAAGATATGACTTGCAAAGGTGTTTGCAAATGATATGTTAGCATTTGTTATGCTCATTAACGTCAAAAAGAAGGTAAAGTAAAGACGATAAAAGAAAATGTCATACCAGCCTCCTTGTTATGAGGCAATGAAAGTAAAGTTAAGGTTTGACCTCCTAGATATAAGGTACATGACCGCGATGTTCGATGGTCTCAAGTCTTCCGCAAGGGAAGCATCATGTTTATGATTTTATAATTAATGATGTTGGTACGAACACTAAAGTAAAAATAAGAAAAGTTAAAGTAAGATACAAAAAGATAACGAACAATGATAGAAAGTTAAAGTAAGATAAAGAAAGCTAAGGAACAAAGGTAGAAAGTTAAAGTAAGAAAGGAATGTTCATAAAATGCTCATAATTGAAGTTCATAATTGAGCATAATGGGATCATGCATTTTGACTTTGCTGGTATTTCTTGTTATGAAATGTTATATGTTATGTTTATGAAAAACATTTTAGATAATGTTTATGAAAAATATTTTTATGCTTTCAAAAAAAAGTTTATGAAGAACGTTTATGAAAATGTTTCAGAAATGTTTAATGAAAAATGTTTATTAAAAATGTTTTAAGCGAAAGGTTTTCATGAGAAAAGTTTTAAAGCGTGATTAAAATGATTTGTTAGAATATGTTTGAACTTACTGAGCGAAAGCTTATTAAAAGTTTTTTCATGCTGTAGGAAGTTTTATGGTCGACCAGTAGGACCCGTTAGAAGAGTTGGGTGCTGTGGAAGACAAATGCAAAGATTTGGGTATAGATACCACTACAGTTGATTCCGCTACACAAAAGGTTTTTCACTATTTAATATAGTGTTATCAAAGTTTTAAGAAAATCAAAGTTTTAAGAAATGTTTTCAAAAGTTTAAGATACATTGTACTAAATGTGTTATAAAATCATAAAGTGAAATTTTAAGCTATGATTTAATAAATGTTTCTTTTTTAAGTTTTAAGGAACGATTTGAAATGGTTTTAAAGGCAAGTATTGAGCGAGGTCTCAACTTGAATAGCGACAGAGGTTGCAATAGTTTTTAAGTATGTTTTTCAAGAATGTTTAAGGAAAAAAAAATTTAATTCAGTATTTTCCTTACTAAGTAAGTAAGATTAATGTTTAAGAACGATATTTAAGAAAATTAAGTGACTGCTTGAAAAGACAGGCCGTCACACTATTGATAGGATTGTAAAGAGATATTTTGGGATATGCTCGTTTGGCATTGGAATATGCCATGAAAGACAAGAAAGCTTTTTTGTATTTTAGAATTTATGGCTCTGGGTTGTTGTTAATATGACCTAAGAAAGAAACAGTCTGTTGGTTTGCAAAAGAGGAGAGAAATTTCAAATTAATTTTTTTGGTTTTGCTTTAATTTATTGATGCCATAATTTATCACATTAGAAAACATAGTTGAATTGGCTTTTGTTTTCAAGGCCAAATATTTGAAAAATTATCTTTCAGTTTGAAAGTTAAATTTCTCAATAGTTTTACTTTATTATAACTTGCTATTTAATACAACTTCTAGCAAAACTATACTAATTGCAAATTCTTAACTTTATTGCTTTCCTTTAGACAACTCATTAAAAACTATTCCCAACATATTCTAACAATTGAAATAGGAAGGAGTTATAGAAATAGATTCCCTTGATAATTGTTAGCTTGCTCTATTTAAAAAAATAAATGAATTTTTACATTTAGGTATTTCCTCATTACATTTTTTGTGGTTACTTTTCAAATAAATACACAGTGATTATCAATTTAATTAGAAAAGTTACATTATGTTGTACTTTCATTCGTCGATTCTTCTGCTGTATGACCTTGTTATTTACGAGAGATTAAAAACATATAATTCACTTTCTTACTTCTTTATTCAATAAAAGTTATACTTTTTCTCTTGACCTATAATTTAACATCATCCACCGCCTTAGGCGCCTTGCCCTATCAATCAATAGTCAATAATGCCCCACCCAATAACATCTTCACATGTGTCAAAAGGTTTGCGAACTCATCATACACATCAGTGCCAAATTACATCTGGTACTAGATTTAAGAATTGTCCTATATATATATATATATTGTTATATATTTTTATCATGGAGTGAAGGCATAGTTACATTTTTTTTAATGAAATGGAGACAAGATATATTTTTCAATCATTCAATAAAGGTACAGTTATAATTTATCTTATAAAATAAAAAGACATCTAAAATTTTTTGAATAAATTTATGTGGGGTTGTTCAAAAAACCTGTCAAATTGCTAATTAAAATCGAACTGAGCTAAACTATCAAGTTTTCTTAGATTAACTGAGGCGGTTTGGGTGGTTTTTTAGACAAATAATTTTAAATGGCTTGGACTCTACAAATCGACTAAACTGAATGCCCAAACCACCAACCAAACCCTCCAAAATACATATATATAAATATATATATCTATAATTTTTTGTTTTTTAAATATTTTTATGTAGGTTAATTTTTTATATATAGTTAGTTTTTATTGGTTACTGAAAAGGCTTATAGATACAAGCACCAAGTTTTAATCTAAGTTTAAGATTTAATTATGTTGTTTTCTATAATTTAATTGTATTTTTGACTCTTTAGTTTGGTTGTTAGTTTATAATTTGTAATTTGTAATTTGTGGACAGGAACAATTTGATTGGAGCACTTTAATTTGTATTATTGTGATTTTTTTTTAGTTTTGTTATTGGTTTATATTAAAATTTTAAATGGTGAACTTTTAGACATTTCATAATTTTTATTAAATATTGAAAACTTCTTTAATATTTTGGACAAACTGCTCAAATTAATCATATGAGTGATTTGATTTGATTTTTTTTGAAAAATATCAAATCGTGCTGACCACTCAAAAAGTAATTTTTTTTTTATTTAAATGGTAGTCTAAAAAAAAGCCTAGATCACACCTAAACGCTCTTAATGTCGCAAACAACCTATAAATAGTTGAATTAACCCTCTATCTGGTAAGGAGAAAAAATGAAAAGAAAAGGAAAATTGTAGAGGATAGAAAATTAAAATGATAGAAAAAATTTTAGTTGTCCTTTTAGTTATCTAGTATGATAGGAAAAAAGAAAATAACTTTATCTTCACTTGTTTGGTATTGAAAGTAAAATTAAAAGGATGTAAAAATTATAATTATCACTATGCGTTTATTTTATCATATTTTTGTTTGCAAACGTTCAACATTATATATACTATGTTTATATTATGGTGAAAAGTGAGATATTTCTCAGATAATTAATCTAGAGTACTTCTATTACACTTCTAAAGCAAGGAATTGGAAAGCGGTTGGGAATCCAGTTCAAATTTGACGTTGAATCTTAGATATTATAACATATAAGAGATTTATATTGTTATATATTTTTACTTTATTTTGTAGTATGTGAGAGTTTTACACTATCACAATTGAAATTATGATATTGGAACTGGCACATTCTTTTGGGAGAAAATTACTTGTTATGTTACACTTTTAAAAGTTGTGTTTATTTATGTAACACTTAAAAAAATGATACCTCAATATCATACATATTTCATGTTTAGTTGAGCTATAAATAAATACGTGTGGCATTTATAAAAAGTAAATTTTGAAAGAAAGCCTTAATTACTTCTTTTGGTTCTCAAAGAAGATTGCCGTTTTTTTACACCAAAAGTAACCATACTTTTTTTTAGTATATATGGATAATTTTATCTCATTTATATAAATAACTCAGTTTTCCGTATGATAATTCTTCTATAAAAGAATATAGTAGACCCACCTATTAGTTTTTCTATCTTATTTTCCTTTTTACCTAAACTTCCTTCTTATCAAACATCTTATTTTATCAATTTTCATCTCAAAATCTCTCTAAAATTTTCTTTCCTTCCATTTTTCATTCAAATAGAGGGCAAAGAGTGTAAGGAGGCTCGTTCCCTAAAGGACAACTTAGAGAATGCCCCAAATGCATCACCTGATTACAAATACCTGATTACAAATACCTTCCAACAAACCACTTATTAAAACTGCTCGTTTATTAGAAATTAAAATTTTGTTAAAAGACCAAATTACCCCTCCTGAAATGGAACTTGTGAGGTTCTGTCTTGGTACCTACCAGCCACCAGGTTATGTCGTGCAATCCGCCTTTGGTCGTCAAAGTAGGATGCCAAATTATAACTTGCCAAGTTTCAACTTGAGACCTACTAGATTCCAACATGTATTTTTTTGAAACAAAGAAGCGCCAACCATTTCTGCCTACTAGCACGAGTGCTGGATTGTAACATGCTAGAATGAAACTTAGAACCTATCAAATTCTAATACATTTTTTGGAAACAAAGAAGTACCAAAAGTCTTCAGTTGCCAACGCGGGTGTCAGACTGTAATTTGTTAGGCTCCAACTTGGTTTTTACTAAATTCCAACATATATTTTTTAAACCTACCAGATTCTATCTTAGAATGAAGCCCCAAAACTAGCCGGAAACCACCATGTTTCATTCTAAAACCCATCATATTCTAAAATAAAATCTACCAGATTATTTTCAATTTGTCATAAAAATCAAATTACCAAGGAAACATTATTAGAAAACTGAAAATTTACGAAAGAAAACCTGAAAATTTACGAAAGAAAACACAAAAATTACATAAGTTTTGTACCACAATGTCCAAAGATAAAAAGTTTTTGTCCTGATTGCACCTTTTGGATTGACGATATTAACATAAGTAATTGCATTACTATGTCCTTCCAGTATATATGTACACCTTTTTTTTTTTTTTTTTTTATAAAGAGGAATTTCCATAAATGAAGAAAATCTAAACAAGGCAGGGAACAACAAAAACACCAAAACAAAGAAAGGACAACAACCAAATGAAGAAAAAAACAGAACAACAACCAAAAAAAGGAACTAAAAACCAAGTAGCCAAACAAGAGGATGAGAACTAAGCAAAGAATTCTCTCTTTAAAATATACTCTTGCTATTTCAATCAGGTATTATTTCACAGGTATTAGCCAATTCAAAGACAAGAAAAAGATATTGAATTAGATTAGAACTCTCCATTAGTGTGTTTCTTATCTTTTAAAAAGAAGAAGAAGAAGAAGAAGAAGAAGAAGAAGAAGAAGAAGAAGTCTCCATTTGTAGAATTGAACTCATTTATTTACTTGTACCATAAGGTAATAACATAAGCAACAATATAAAACCCTAACGCATATTGGTCAACCCCCCTCTCTAAATCCTTCCTCCGTCGCTGCCGCTGTCGCCAAAACCACCTTCATCAATTCCTCATCAACAGGCGTCATCTTCCGCTTGTTCATCAAGCCGTCACCGTTTAACTTGTCATCGGATCTCAAATCATCATCAACAGCCATCAAATTTGAGGTCATCCTCTACCTTCACTCCCACGAGGCCATCACTACAAGAACTTTGCAACGCTCTTGTCCGGTCGATGGTGGAGCAACGGTCGCAACTATAAAGGCGGCGATCAAGATCACAACGAAGATTCCACCAACGATTTCATTCAAATCAATTTGGGAGTTTCGCTGACAATTGAGTTTGAATCATGGTTCTCAATCTTTTCTTGGTAAAATGAAGAATAGAGAGAGCAAGAAAAGATCGAGGGGGCTAGAGAAAGAGAAAGGTAGATCGGGGGGGGGGGGGGGGTTAGAGAGAGATAGATCATAGGGGCTTGTAGAGAGAGAGAGCAATGATGGGATGGTGGAGAGAAAGAGGGGTAGAGAGAGAGGAGAGCCAAAAAAATTGAGAGAGGAGAGAGAGGCGTAGATAGAGGAAACAGAGGAATAAAACAGATATCAAATCAGGGTTTCTATTTGATTTTTAAACTAGGGGCAAAAATGTCAAGTTAAAAATTAAATAAAAAAATAAACAATAAAATGATAATTTAAAAGTCAAAAAGTGGAGAGCAGTTTTAATAAATTGTGTGTGTTTTAAGGGCATTTTGTATAGTTTTCCCTCTTCTATAAGCCTCTTTTTCTCGTGATGGCCAACAGCAGCACAGCCCTGTCCATGGACCCAGAACAAGAAAGATCCAGCCCACGTTGTGGGATTTAAAGAAGTTCAAAGTAGGGCCTGCAGTCGCTACATACACCCAGGCCGTTGGAGGCCGTAAAGAATTCTGGCGGGAAACGAGCATCCGGTTCCCGCCAAATATAACGCCTTCTCATCGTCTCCCAAACACCAATCCCCCAATTCACTCTCTCTCTCTCTCGCCATGGCTTCCGATTCTTCTCAGGGAAACTTCAACAATGGTAATTTTCCTCTTTCTCTCTCTCTATATATATGTATACATATTTATATACACACATGTATATACACAGTATTTTATTCATGTTATTGTATGCTAAATTTCTTCTCGACTTCTCTTGCTTTCATTCACAGGTCCGTCCTCTCCCGATGACTCGTCCTCTAGCCCAATCGGAAACACCTTCTCGTCTCCAGGAGACGCTTCTCGCCAGAGAAGGAGGCGCCGATCCACTACCCCTTCGGCCTTCGCCACCCCTCCGCCGCCTCCGTCCTCCCGTTTCGGTGCCTCCTCTGAAGGAACTCCGACACCTTCGCGGACTCGCCGTAAATCCGCATCTGGTCGGAGAAGAGCTCCCTCATCAACGCCGATGGCCGGTGCCGCCACTCCTACGTCCACCGACGACGTTCCGCCCTCCTCTGAAGGCGGCGAGAGTTTTGACATGGACGAGGACCGCCCTACGTTTGTCTGGGGCACCAACATCAGCGTCAACGACGTTAAATCCGCGATTGTTAGGTTTTTGAAGAATTTTCGAGATCAGCCGTCCCAGACTTCGGACGGCGAGTTTCACTTGGAAGGGAAGTATATTGATGCGATCAAGCGAGTCCTTGAAATTGAGGGAGATTCGCTCGATGTCAACGCGCACGACGTGTTCGATTATGATTCCGATTTGTACGCCAAGATGGTTCGGTATCCGCTCGAGGTCCTAGCAATATTCGACATTGTTTTGATGGAAATGGTGCCTCTTCTTGAACCTCTCTTTGAAAAACACATCCAGACTCGGATCTATAATCTCAAAAATTCTACATCAATGAGAAATCTAAACCCTTCTGGTTAGTTACCTTCTATACCTTTGCCCTTTCTAAAAATTTTTTGATTTTCTTTCAACAAAGATTTGTACTAACTGGGTTTGGGTTTTTTTTTCCCTGTATAAATTAGATATCGAGAGAATGGTGTCTTTGAAGGGAATGATCATCCGTTGCAGTTCGATAATACCTGAAATCAGAGAAGCAATATTCAGATGCCTTGTGTGTGGTTACTACTGTGAGCCTGTACCTGTAGAGAAAGGTAACTATATGCTATGCTTATTGGTTTAACATTGTATTGTAGATGGATTTTTTTTGGTGTAATTTGTAAATTTCTTTACTGTTATTGACTTGTGAGTGTCTTCTTCTTTTTTTTTTTTTTCTTTTTTTTTTTTAAGGACGAATAACTGAGCCCACGATATGCATGAAGGAAGAATGTCAAGCCAGGAACTCCATGACACTGGTTCACAACCGATGCAGGTAACTGTATTAGGTATAGCATTAATGTGAATAGACTTGTCCTTTAATGACGATAAGTGGCTGATGTTAAACCACTAAATGGAAATCTCCTCTGTTTTTAAAGATAAATATTTAGGACTGTTTTGGTAGTCACTTGTTGCAACCCTCGGTCATTTCCTGGGAAATTATAACTCCATGCCTCTCCAAAGCCAGTTCTGGGCCGTGTGAAGAATGCTTTAGGCTAGAGCGTGAAAGATCTATACTTGTCTCTAATTGTCGGCATTTTGTGTTAGGATGAACAAGTAACAAATGACTTTCAATAAGAAAATGAATGTGTTTTAACCCAATAGTTGATTACTTGGACATTGAAAGTTATAGTGGTGATTTGCAAGGAATGATGATGGACTAATAGTGCTGCTCTTAAAACCAGGTTTACTGATAAGCAGATTGTAAGGCTCCAGGAGACTCCTGACGAGATCCCTGAAGGAGGAACACCACATACAGTAAGCTTGTTGATGCACGACAAACTGGTTGATGCTGGAAAACCAGGAGACAGAGTTGAGGTAAAGAATATTATGACATATCGGATGATGTTACGTGATCTCTAGAAGAATGGAAATGGGTTCGTTTATCAGTTTGAAGACTTTCTCTAATGGAAATGTGTTGTTTATCGGTTTGATGATTTTCTCTTCTTCAATAGGTTACTGGGATCTACAGGGCTATGAGCGTCAGAATTGGACCAACCCAGAGAACTGTAAAGTCATTGTTCAAGGCATGTTGTCTATCCTTTTTCTCTACTAAATCTGGATCTCTTTGGTCATCACATTATCATGATGTAATTTGTCTTTTATTGTAGACATACATTGATTGTCTTCATATAAAGAAAGCCGACAAGTCAAGAATGCTTGTAGAGGATCAACTGGAAGTTGATAATGCCACAGGTGGAGGCTCAGAGGAACTTCTTTTTGATGAGAAGAAGGTATATCTAACGTCTGTCATCTGTTAAGGTGTGATGCATTATTTGCAGTCTGCGTAATCATATTATTGGTTGAATTGAAGGTTGAAGAGTTGAAAGAGCTGGCGAAACAGCCAGATATATATGACCGGTTAACAAGGTCTTTGGCACCAAATATCTGGGAGCTGGATGACGTCAAAAGGGGCCTTCTTTGTCAGGTATTCTGACGATTCGACTTAATACGTTGGTCATCTTGATGATTAAACGTGGTTAGTTTTTCTTTAATTTCTCTCATATTAATTATTGATTATAGAAGTGAGTGTGTCAGCAAAATAGCCAAGTTCTAAAGAAAACTCATGATTAATAGTCCAAGTCTGGGTTGCTATTCTTAAATGTTGACCATTCTAAATCCAGCTGTTTGGTGGAAATGCTTTGAGGTTGCCATCTGGTGCTAGCTTCCGTGGTGATATCAACATACTTCTTGTTGGTGATCCTGGAACTAGTAAGTCCCAGCTCCTCCAGTACATACACAAGCTGTCTCCTCGAGGCATATACACCAGCGGAAGAGGGAGTTCAGCTGTTGGTTTAACTGCTTATGTTACCAAAGATCCTGAATCTGGGGAAACTGTATGAAACTATTTCTTGATAATTCTTGATTTTTTTTTCATTCAGTTATCCTTCAGAAGAATATGATTCAACTGTAAAGTTGTTTTCGTGCCTCTTAAGGTTTTGGAGAGTGGAGCGTTAGTTTTGAGTGATAGAGGCATCTGCTGCATCGATGAATTTGACAAAATGTCAGACAATGCAAGGAGCATGTTACATGAGGTTGGCTATTTATATGATAATATGGATCTTACCATCAATTTTGTAAGTTTTCTCCCATATCTTGTAATGGCTTTCTTATTAATCACACGTTTCCCAGGTGATGGAACAACAAACTGTTTCGATAGCAAAGGCAGGAATTATCGCTTCTCTTAATGCTAGGACTTCTGTATTAGCTTGTGCTAATCCAAGTGGTTCGCGTTATAATCCTCGCTTGTCTGTGATTGACAACATACATCTTCCTCCAACCTTGTTATCAAGGTAAGCAGAAGTAGATACTGTTTCTATCATGGAAACTATGACGTTAACAACATTCAAACGTTTCAACTAGTACTTCAGTTAACAATTGCTTGATGACCTATGAGTGGTAGAAACATTAATGACCTCGACTTCTCTTTGATGTTGAATGCTTTCACAGGTTTGATCTGATCTACTTAATTCTTGACAAGGCTGATGAGCACACTGACAGGCGTCTTGCCAAACATATTGTCTCATTGCATTTTGAGAATCCTGAGGTTTGGTGAAATTTTAACCTACTTTCTTGTTGAAGGGCTTAACCTTTCTTACTGTATTTTCATGTCTAAAATAAAATGTCTTTTACTTGCAGAGTATAGAGCAAGATGTCTTGGATCTTCCAACATTGATTGCATATGTAAGCTATGCCAGAAAGCATATTCATCCACAATTATCTGATGAAGCTGCTGAAGAGTTAACTCGAGGGTATGTTGAATTAAGGAGGAGAGGAAATTTCCCGGGCAGTAGCAAAAAGGTAAAAAACTAATATTTGTCAGCTTAATTGATTTTTTTTAAAGGCTAGCTTCATATGTCTCTGCCATATTGATTTACCTTATTCAAAACCAGACGTTCAATTATTAATTATTAATCCAGGGCGGACACGTGGGTGTTTCATATTTCAAAGATAAATCTTATCTTCATTTGTGTGTACATATATATATATATATATATGTGTATGTATTTTCAATTTCAAAATCTGATTCAATCTACATGTTCTTGTCACCCCTTATTAACATATTGCTTTTTTCTGGTATCAGTTATTTATTACTTGTCCCTTGGCTTGAACAATTAACAGGTTATAACAGCGACACCCAGGCAGATTGAAAGTTTGATACGTCTTAGTGAAGCCTTGGCGCGGATCCGTTTTTCAGAAGTGGTGAGTAAATCTTGCCATGGGATTTAGCATCATGCAATGTATCTTTACCCAATTAGAAATTGAATTGACGGTGTGATGCATGCAGGTCGAAAAGCATGACGTGATTGAGGCATTTCGGCTTCTAGAAGTTGCAATGCAACAGTCAGCAACAGATCATTCCACTGGTAGTGTTTTAACAGCACTTAAACTTATTTGTGTGATTTAGCTCCCACTTAGACAAACCAAACCTGATGAGTTTCTTTTAATCCTCCTCAAATCTCAGGGACAATCGACATGGATCTCATCACGACTGGAATTTCGGCCAGTGAAAGGATGAGACGAGAGAATCTGTTATCAGCAACGCGCAACATGATCATGGAGAAGATGCAGCTAGGAGGACCCTCAATGCGCCTGTTGGAGGTCTGTCTAGTGTAAATTTAAAATATTCATTTTCTATTCATTTAACTTAATTTTCTCAAAAAACTAACTTGTAATCTGCTTTGCTTCTGCTGTAGTTATTGGAGGAATTGAAGAGGCAGAGCTCTGGCAGTGAATTTCACCTCAATGATGTTAGTCTCACTCTCTCTCTCTCTCTCTCTCTCCCCCTCTAAATGGATGGATTAAATGATCACTTTAATGACTTTTGTGTTATTGGTGTTATTGCAGCTGAGAAATGCAGTCACCACACTGGCAACCGAGGGATTTGTATCTCTTCATGGTGACACTATTAAAAGAGTATAAAATGGCAAGAGAATCACAAGAAGGAAAGAATTGATGGACCCATATGGCCCCAGCCAAGTTACTTAAGGAGGAGATATGCTTTGTGCAAACATGTGCTGCTATGCTAACTTTGCTGTAAAATATTATCCAAATTCACCCCACACTTTTTAACTAATTTGAGGCGTACGCTAATACAAGCGATTTCAGAGTCAATGGGTAACTTGTGCTGTAGCTGGAAATGTTTCTGTTCTGTTAAGAGAAATATATATATTTTTTAATCAAGCTGTGGAGAATATATATAACTTGAACAGCTGTTATTTACAACTCAGGAAGGCATATTTCCAGTTTTAAATCACGATTATTCTTTTTTTTTTTTGGCTAACATTCTATGATTTATGTTGGAAAAGATCAAATTGGAAATAGTTTTCCACGGTATCTGAGCACGGTTAACTTTGTAGATTGAGATTCAGTGACATATGAAGAATGTAAGGCAGGGGTCATTTGTTGCAACTCTCTCACTAGTAATTAAACTTGTGAGAAGGCTGATAATTTTTGAAATGCGGCTTTAAAACTAGGTGTGAAATTAAGCCTGTCTTTTTCATTTGTTTAATGAAATAAAACATTTTTCAAAATGAATCCGGCTACGTCACTAGAGCAGCTAAAAATACGTAAATGCTTAATTATAAAGAGGCCGAAGGAAAGAATATTTGTTTGAGCTAAAACTGTGGTGGGGACGTATAATAATGCAGTATCAAGGATGCAAACTTGTTCTCCGATATTGCTTTCAAATTGATTAGCCGTGTTTTCATAGCTTGAATTTTGGATTTTTCTTTCAAAACGGTTGGAATTCTATATATTAGAATGATATTTTTTCTCCAGACAGCATGGTTTTTTTTTTTTTTTTTTTATGTATGTTAATGGCCCTTAAGTTGCTATACCCTTCTGCAGGTGTTTGCAGATGGTTTGAGTAATTTAATATCTTTATAAAAATTGAATCAAACTAAATCACACCCAAGTGGTTTGGGCGGTTAAAAATGTATTTCATACTTAATAAAAATGATAAAATATCTAAAAGTTTACTATTTAAAGTTTTAAGGTGTATAGTTTAGTTGGTCCTTCAATTTTTTTAAAAAGTTGCAATTTGGTTCCCAATTTTTTTTATTTAACTGGGTCTAATCTTTTAAAAAAGGTACAATTTTGTCCTTAACCATTAAGTTTGATCGTTAAAAAACGTTTTAATCACTTTAATGAGTGTATTTTAGTAAAATAGCTGATATGTTTTTTTCAAAAATTAAAATTAAAACATTAAAAACATTTAAAAAAAGGTAAAAAAAAACCAATAAATTTATATGATTAAAATCTGATTTTTTTTTTTCACTTAAGAAAAAAATTTTTGAAACAAAAATCATATCAAAATTCTTTTAAAAAAATCATATCTAATTAATAATACTAATTAGGATTTTTAATCTTCGGAATAAGTGAGATCATAAACCGATTTGTGCCCATTTAGAAGATATACCTACATCTTTGCCCACTGTATTCCAGTTTTCCTGACAAAGGCCTGCATGAAAATAGTCCGGCCTCTGTGATTTCCACGCATCCATAAAGAAGAAGGCATGCTTCACTTCCTCGGCCCCAAAAGGCAAATCCAACGCTCGACGATCCAACTATGAAACCGTATCCTGTCAATGCAATCCTCATCTGGCATAGAGGCAGAGAAAATGGTTGTGAAATAATTTTCTATCACAGCAATCACCTCTTCCTTTTTTGACGCCCACCTCCCATTACCGTCCTCCAAACCTTTTTATTTCATTTTTGTCCCTTCTATTAGACGCTTTCTTGTGGAAAAATTTGGTGTTCTTGCTGCCCCCACGAAGCCAATCCACTTTAGACCTTTGCTTCCAATAGGGTTCTTCCAATGCTAGAAAGCAATCCAACTCTCTCGATGAAGAAGCAATCCAGTCCTTATGATCCAAACCACCATTTATCGTGTTAAGTTCAGTTATTTCTTCTAGAATCTTCTTCACCTTTTTTTGGAATGGAACCAGAAGTATCCGCTCTCCACGACCGCAGATCACTAGCACGATCGTCTAACGTATCCTACAATCTCTGCCCATCCCTATGAATACCGTGCCTGAACCAAGTAACTAGCAACACTTTTTTTTAAACCTCACTTGTGCACCATAACGGTTCAAAATGGAACCGAGACTTCTGAAAGAATCCCTACCTCTATCTAGATCATCAAAAAAATCCAACACCGCATGAAGAATGATCCGACCTGAAGAAATCGCGATGTTACAGCGCGCCCACCCAAAAGTAAACTTCCGTTCCATATCGGCCAAGCATTGATCGAACCTTTCCTGGATGTTATTCGACGGGTCATGACCCTTATTCCAGGTAAGGGAAGTCCCATAAAACCCTAAATCAACAAGTTTATTTGATAATGTCTTTAAAATAGATAAAAATAATTTTATTTTAAAAAATAAAAATTTTTTGATAATTATATTAAGTGTGTTTTTAAAATTTTTGTCTTAAAAAACATACCAAAATATTTCAAAAATCCTTAGAACAAAACCAAATGGGATAAACAAGTCCACAATCCTCTGGGCTTCTAAGTTGTCGAAGGAGTGCCCAAGAATGATACCGTTACGTTTTTTCTGGATGTTCGTATTAAATCGATATTTATTTTTTTTTTAAGGGGAAGCATTAAAACTTTTATTAAGAAAATCTTAACTTACCATATATTAAAAAAAAACTTTAATACACACTATAACTAGTCTTAAAAAAAATTTAAAAAAGAAAAAAAGAGTAAGCGACAGTCGGGAAATTTCTTCAGCGTAGGATGCTCCCTCCCTCTCTCTCTCTATTAATCCAACGAGAGCCGAATGGGCATCACAACAAAAATAAATAAATAAATAAATAAACGGAGGGACGTGGAAGCCTGTGACAAGAAGCCAAAAGGCTCTCTTCACAGGTTTCTCTATTTAAGACGGGGATTGATATCTCCTGCTCGTGTTGTGTCCGCGTGTGCCTCTGTTGAGATAGAGAGAGAAAGAGTAGAGAGAGAGAGAGAGAGAGAGATGGGTGGGTGCTGTCCGCCGATGGATCTGTTCAGGTCGGAGCCGATGCAGCTGGTTCAGCTCATCATTCCCATCGAGTCCTCTCACCTCACTGTCTCTTACCTCGGCGATCTCGGCCTTCTCCAGTTCAAAGACGTAACTCCCTAATCACTCTCTTCTCTTCATTTCTCCTCTCAGTTATGCCTTTTTTTCGTTCTAGTTCTAGTTGATAACCTAGACTGGCTTCGTTTGCCTGGAATCGCGTTTGTTTTTGGATTTTGTGTTGTGGTTTTGGAAACTAGGGTTTTAGGTTGATCGTTGGATGTGGTTGGATTGTTTGGGGATAGAAAATGCGGTGTTTTATAGTTTCAATTGTGTGAAAAGGGATCAGTTTCGGTTGGATTGGGAGGATTCGAGTCAGAAATTGTTAGATAATTTGTTCGATATGAACTTTGGAGGATTATAACAATCTTTTTTTTTTTTTTTGAATTTGGGTTTTAATTTTTTTAGATGTATCGGCAAATTAGGTTGTGTTACAAGTTTGCAACATTCAGATTTGCTGGTTTTTTTGTTTTTTGTTTTTTTTAAGTTGTCCCTCTACTACAATTGACTGTTTATAGTTTGAGTGGCAGAGGAGCTGGCTTTTTGGTTAGGGCATTAATCAATTGAATATCTCTTGCGTTGATGTGGGAAAAAGTTTGCTTGTAGCCATAAATTGCGCTATTTGAGGTGGTGTAACACTTGCAATGAGGAAAAATGATTAGTTCTTTATCCCACTATACATGCAGAAATCGGGAATTTTCATGAACTTGCTAAGGGAAGGAGAAGTAGAGACTTTCAAGTTGTTTTTCTAACTGAGAGTGACTTCTATATAATTAGGCTGTTAGCATGTTTAAAGAAGAAGCTAAATTATGAAACCGTAGAAAATACGTTTTTATTATTTGGATACTTCTCTTGAGGCGTATTGATGTGGAAAGGATGACGAGATCAATTGCATCTGTAAAGAAAGACTAGAAATTTCTCCTGTTTGTTACAGCACATTGACATGTTTTCCTTGTTTTGTCTTGATTTCAAATTTATGATATGTTATTTTGAGGATTCTCCAGTTTCTTGCACCTAACATGTTCTACTCAATTTTCTTTCAGCTCAATTCTGAGAAGAGCCCATTTCAGCGTACTTATGCTACTCAGGTGCATTTATGTCTTGTACTTTTAGCAGTGACGTTTATACTATTACATGATGTGAATTTAAAGGGTTTTGGAAAATGAGTTTGAACTCAGAAATGAGTTCAAACACTATAGCATGTGATAGCTTTACATTGTGGATGATTTGAACTCATGAGTTTACCGTTTTGCCAACACATGTTAATTATTGAGGAATTTAATTAAAGCTATTATGTTTTGCTTATTTCATCTGGGGGAATGTTAAAGTTTACTGGTAAAATAAATAATAACTAGGCTGATAAGGAAAGTTCACAAAGTTTAATAACTGTGTCAAATTTGTATTATATCCAGTAGTTATTATTTGTTGGTAGCTGCTTCCTTCATGTGCTTCTCTGGGCTCAATTTTAGTGTCCTTTTTTGTTAACTATTTGAGTTTGTACATGTGAATGATGAATTTTTTTATTTTATTTTATTTATTTATTTTACAATATTCAGTTATTCTTGTATATTCTAACCAACTATTGAATCTTGGCCTATTCAAGGAGACTTCAACTAGCAAGCCTCTGATGTCACGTTTTTCTTTTAATTGCGAGTCTAATGATGTGTTTTTAATATATGATTTCTGATCAGTGGTGTCTTGGTATTGATTTTATTGACGCTGAGTTTGTTGTTCTTGTGTTTAGAATGATCTAAGTGTTTGGATCTTTCAAAATGCTTGTTTTGTGATTGTATTAATTATTTATTTTCCTATAAAGATTAAAAGATGTGGAGAGTTGGCACGCAAATTACGTTTTTTCAAGGACCAGATGTTGAAGGCAGGTTTCTCTCCAAAAACATCCACGACACGAGCTGAGATCAGTTTGGATGACCTAGAGGTAAATGGGGGAGTTCAAGACGAAATTTACTTGGAATTTGTTATTTTCTTTGGTTGCGTATTTTGATTGCCATTTTTGTGGCATGCTAGGTTAAACTCGGTGAACTTGAGGCAGAGCTGATTGAAATGAATGCAAATGGGGAAAAGTTACAACGTTCTTATAATGAACTCGGAGAATATAAGCTTGTCCTGCAGAAGGTATTGTCTTCTTTGTCATTCTTGGCTTATAAATTGTCATTTTAGTTTCCCTCGTCAAGTATCATTAGATGAGAATGTTCATCTGTTCTCTGACACAAATATGCTTTAGTACTTCGTTTACGGTGTTAATTCTTCTACTAGTAGGACACATGATTTCGAGGAATGACAAGGATGACAAGATAATATGGTAGACTTTCCTTGAAAGAAGAAATCTAGATATTTTTTTATTGTTTTTTTTTTTTTTTTTAAATTTGATGATGAGATGGATTCGTTTTCATGATATGAAAACACACTCATGAGATGAAGTTATAACTTGTTTCAAACTGAAATTTTTTTTTTTTATGCCTTCCAGGCTGCCGAGTTTTTTCACTCAGCGCAAAGCAGTGCCTTGGAGCAGCAGAGAGAATATGGATCTCGTCAAAGTGGTGAAGAATCACTGGATACACCTTTATTATTGGACCAAGTAGGAGGAGCTTCATCTATAATTATATTTGTTAGTACGTAGTAGATTCCATTGATTACGACTCTTTTATATTTGGCTATTCTGTAGGAAATGTCAATTGATCCATCAAAGCAAGTTAAGCTGGGGTTTATCACTGGCCTTGTTCCTCGGGAAAAGTCTATGGCATTTGAGAGGATTCTATTTCGCGCAACTAGGGGTAATATTTTTCTGAAGCAGGCTGTAGTAGAGAATCCAGTCACTGATCCTGTTTCTGGGGAGAAGGTAGTTAACATTCGTTTCCTTGTGGCATTTAATTGCAAAATATGAAAAGAAAGTGAATTTTTTTCTCTCTCTTTTTGTGTCGATCATAATTAAAAGTATTTGAGCTTCTTTATTTTCGTTTATCAGAGAATTGTGAACGTAACTCATCTTATTGATTATTTTTAACCTTTTAGCATCTTTTTCTTTTTGCAAATTTTTGTGGATAGAAGTGAAGACGATGTGTGATTTGTATTTGTTGTTCTGTAGCAGATGTACTAATTTATTTGTATTAGTTGTTCTATAGCCGACCTACTTCCTTCTCTCCATGAAGCTTTATTAAAACACGAATAAATTTCTCCCTTTATGCTTAGAGGTCCCTATTCTTGGTTTCATTTGTCAACTTGGCGTTGTTTTTACGGGAATACCTAGCTACAAATACATTATCAGCAGCATGTACTGTAAACATTAAAAAATTCATGGACTATGTTCTTAACCCAGTTCTTTATCTTCAGATGTAAGTAAAATTTTAAGTGAGAGAGCCTAGGGCCCCGTTTGTTTTTATTCTCAGAATTTTTTAAAATGTTTTCACACGTTTTTTAAGGCAAAAATTTTAAAAACATTCTTAGCACAATTCTCAAAAAATTCTCATTTTCTAAAACAAAAAATTTTTACCCATTTTGAAAACAATACCAAACAGCTCAAAGGTTTTTCCTTTCCTTTATGTGGAACGTCAGCTAGAACTTTTAAGTGTCCCAAGGCGTTTCTTTCCCTTTTTGACACTGTTTCAATATGTTGATAACATGTTGTTGTCATCAGCGTTAAAACAAGGCAATAATTTAGTGTTTTATTTATCATTTGCAAACTATGTTTGAGTACTTATAACGTATTATCTACAACTGCTATTCAGGCTATAATGAAGATTTTTATTTTTGACGTGAAAGTTGACTACTATTGTTGCTTGAACTTCTTTTCTTATCTCCTTTTTCCCCTGGTGCTAATTATTTGGTTGCCATCGTAGTTTTTCTTTGTTATATGGCTCTTTTATCTTTGACTAATGTGCAGGTTGAGAAAAATGTTTTTCTGGTTTTCTATTCTGGAGAAAGAGCCAAGAACAAAATTCTTAAAATATGTGAAGCTTTTGGTGCAAATCGTTATCCTTTTACTGAGGACCTTGGTAAACAAGCTCAGGCAATCAATGAGGTAGGGACTACACTTGTGCTTGGATCATTTGTTTCCTTCATTCGAAGGTTGCTCATATCTTTAGTCAAATGTCTCCACTTATCATTTCTTCTTCTGCCATTACCCCTGTTCACAAAACCTAGTTTGAGCTGGACTAAAATCTCCCTGTTTGACTATTAACCCTGTAATAAGGCATGCCAGCTTCTCCATTAACCTTCACGATAGTGTCATATATTGTTTTTAGTTGCTGTTCAGTGTGTTTGGTGTGAGCCCATTTGTCTCACAGAAGTGTGACCTCATGAAGGTAAAGGGCATATTGGCCTTATGTTGATCGCTTAGTCTGGCATGAATCCTCTGCAAACTTGAGCTTTGATCTGTTCTTTCTCAAAAATATTCACTAATCAAACAATTTTAGAAATAAGCTTACTTGTCAAACATTAAGGTTTGATGTTTAAACATGACAAATTAACCTATGTTTTCTTGTTCTACATCATTGAAAGGCTGTTATAGTCATGGTCATTGGCTGAGTAGATGGATCTGGCTTTGAAGTTTCAATAAAAGGAGACATAGAGATCAATTAGTTAGAAACATCAAGTGTGAATTAACAAATTTTGGTTGATTAATTGTGCCTGAATCTTTTATGAAGGGCTGACCTTTAACTGGGGGTTGAAAATAGTTGTATGTTCAGGTTGAATAATAGGCAGACTATTTTTTTTCTCTTCAGGGAGACATGTCTGACAGACATTTTAAAAAAACTTGTTTATGATACAAATTTTAAGGTTACAAATACGTTTATTATTTGTTTTTAAAGGTAATCCTTGCCTAATGACCACCGCCAATAAATTCTAGTCCTTGTTGCAGCAGTTGGTCCGGGGATGTCTAGTTGTAATACATGCATTCGTACTAACAAAGCAATTGCTTTACTTTGTGCATTATTTGATTTTTTGTCTTGGTAATGATTTTTTCACTGTTTGCCTCTGCCAATATATATATATATATATGTATGCATATTCTATAATATATATATATATATATATAGAGAGAGAGAGAGAGAGAGAGAGACTTCATAAGAGAAATTATGAAGTGCAAAGAACACCAACAAGTCGGAAGTTGAGCATCTGACTAAAGACACTCCAGAACATTCTGATCCCGAATGAAATCTGACAAGTTAAAGTTGCAAAAATAGTTGTCCTTAACCTCAAGACACCGTATAGCAATCCAACACTTAACTTGCTGCTACCAATATTGTATGTTAGGTTTTTTACGGTTCCTCTGTGATGAATCACATTTTTGAATTGCAGGTTTCAGGAAGACTCTCAGAGCTAAAAGCTGCTATAGATGCTGGACTGCTGCATCGAGGCAATTTGTTACAGACTATTGCAGAGCAGTTTGAGCGGTGGAACCTTTTGGTGTGTTAGTTAATTTCCTGTATAGACATCAATTCAATTCACAAATTTGGTGTTTCGATGCATTGCAAGTTTGTATAGCTATTTGACTTTGATGTCATGAACTTGTGAAGGTGAGGAAGGAGAAATCCATATATCACACTCTAAACATGCTCAGTCTTGATGTGACGAAAAAATGTCTTGTGGCAGAGGGTTGGAGTCCAGTTTTTGCAACCAAAGAGGTAGGTTTACTTTTCCCCTTTCCTGCCTCTTCTGGGTCTCGGTGCAGCAAACAAGCATTAACCTTGGTTTTAAGCTTGGCGTTACTAGTGAAATGAACTATCCTGATTCGTATACCTTGGACTTGATAATTGCAGATTCAGGATGCATTACAGCGTGCAGCAATCAACTCCAACTCACAAGTTGGAGCTATTTTCCAGGTTTTGCATACAAGAGAGTCATCACCTACATATTTCCGTACAAACAAGTTCACTTCTGCTTTTCAGGAAATTGTTGATGCGTATGGGTAAGTTTTAATCCAAAATCTGGCTATCTTCTGCTGGTTTACTATTAATTGAGGAAAATAATAACTGTTGAAAGAAACATGTGATTTGTCTTGAAGCGATACAACAATATATATAACTAAGCACGACATTAGCCTGTGGAAAGATGGTAACACTATAAATTATGTATGATTTGCTTATTCCTGGGACCTTAACAGGAGAATTGATTTAATTCAACCACATATTGGGAAAGCAACCCTATATATGGTTATCTATTTTGCTTTGATCTGATATTACTAAGTTGTGATTTTGTTCTACTCGACCATTTTACGTCTGTATGTTTATTACGTAAATTAGACAATATGCTCTCTCTCTCTCTCTCTCTCTCTCTCTCTTAATACTAAAGACAAGTGCTTTTGTAAACTTTGGTCCCTTCTCCTTTTTTTTCCCTTCTTTTTTGTATTTTAAGAACTTTGTAATGTGAACGACTGATTATTAAACCAAGGAACCTACTAATTAAAAAATTTAGTGATGCCAAAAGAAACCCTAGCAATGTATCTTAAACTATGAAAGCTAGGTTGATCATGAGATTGAAAATCACCAAAGCCAATAATCGAGTTTCTGAAAGATCGGAGAAAGAGCTAAGATACGATGCATGCCCTAGTTTTGGGCAAAGATGCAGGAAAACTCTGTTTCATCAAATGTAGGGCAGCCCTTTTGTACACTTCGTTTCTTGAAATCACTTCCCTGTTCGCAACATGGTGAACTTTATGTGTGCTCGTGGTGTCATTCACTTACATATGCACACAAAAAAGTTAAAAAAAACAAAACTATTAGTAGGTCTGAAGGATTATCTTCTTACTTTTTGTTTTTGTCTCTTGTTCGGGAAAAATATTTCCTTGTGACGAATTAAAATTTAAATGAGTCCTTGTTGTTTACACTCATGAATTTATTTCTAAGACACCTTGTGAACTTTTATAAACTTTTATGCACAAAAAAAAGTTGAAAAAAATTAAACTACTAGTAGGTCTGAAGGATTATCTTCGTAATTTTTGTTTTTGTCTCTTGTTCAGGAAAAATATTTCCTTGTTGTGAATTAAAAGTTAAATGAGTCCTTGTTGTTTACACATGATTTTATTTCTAAGACACCTTGTGAACTTTTATAAACTCAAAAATGGCAGTTGCCTCCTTTTTTTTATTTTGATCTGTTGGACTATAATATGCCAAGTGGCCATCATTTGACAGAAACAAACAGTTCTCCTAAAAATCATGGTTCAACTTTGTTGCAGGGTGGCAAAGTATCAAGAAGCAAATCCTGGTGTATATACGATCATAACATTTCCATTTCTTTTTGCTGTCATGTTTGGTGATTGGGGGCATGGATTATGCTTGTTACTTGCAACACTATTTTTTATAGTCAGGGAAAAGAAACTTTCTAGTCAGGTAATGTTTATGGCTTTGTCTAACTCACTTTATACTAAAACATATAAATTATCAGGCAGCAAGACGATAAGATTAAGCCTGGATTACATTTGTCCTTCGGTTAGTTATTATAATAAAATATGCGCATATCCCAAAATATAGGGAGAGAAAGGTGAAAAATAAATTTGATAATTAATGTGACGTTTACTGGATCATACTTTCTGTCCCAACTAGGCTGCCTGCATTAAAACTCAATTAGAAAAGATGGTTTCTTTTCGTAAAATTTGTAACATCTATCATTATGCAAGGTCTTGACATTGTTTCCATTCATGTACACATCTTCTTGGTATCATATCTTTTTGGTGGAATCTCACCAAATATTATTCTGGATTTACAGAAGCTTGGAGACATCACGGAGATGACCTTTGGTGGTCGTTATGTCATTTTGATGATGTCAATTTTCTCCATCTACACAGGTTTGATCTACAATGAGTTCTTCTCTGTCCCGTTTGAACTGTTTGGCCGCTCAGCATATGCTTGCGGTGATATTTCTTGCAGGTATATAATTTGAAGGCTGAGACTTGTGATGTTTGTCTCAGATGTAGTATAAACTTTTTGTTACTTCCCCTTTTCTTGATGGTCTTTGGATGCTTCCTTGTAGAGATGCCACCACAGAGGGTTTGGTTAAAGTGCGTGCCACATATCCTTTTGGGCTTGACCCCGTATGGCATGGTTCCCGCAGTGAGCTGCCATTTCTCAACTCTTTGAAGATGAAAATGTCCATTCTTCTCGGGGTGGCCCAAATGAACCTTGGAATCATATTGAGCTATTTTAATGCCAAGTATTTTGGCAATAATATAAACATCTGGTAAGCTGTGTTTATCTTGTTGACGAACTGTCGATCTTCTCCACAACCTTCATAATGACTATAGTATTTAAACTTATATGCAATATGAATTTACGAATTGCATCCCCAAATATTCGTTGATTAGCTCTGTTGCTGCTTCCTTACCCGTTCTTGTTATGTTCAACTTACTGCAATGTTTCAGGTTCCAATTCCTTCCTCAGTTGATATTTCTAAACAGTCTATTTGGCTATCTCTCTGTTCTCGTTCTTGTGAAGTGGTGCACTGGTTCACAAGCTGACTTGTACCACGTAATGATATACATGTTCCTTAGTCCAACAGATGATCTGGGTGAAAATCAGCTCTTTGCTGGGCAGAAAACAGTACAGGTACTCTTAACACTTGCGCACTTCTACAAGCATAGTTTTAAGTTGTGAATTATATTTATCGTCCATGCTTTTTCTTGCTAGCTTGTGCTACTATTGCTGGCTCTTATTGCTGTTCCATGGATGCTGCTCCCAAAGCCTTTTCTGTTGAAGAAGCAATACGAAAATGTATGTTGAAGATTTTATTTTTGTTTAACATGACATTTTATTTTTCGATTATGTTTTTCATTCTCGGTATTTTATTCTACAGATGCACCAAGGCCAATCCTACACCTTAATCGAGGGCACAGAGGAGAGCTTGCTAGTAGAGTCAAACCATGATTCCCACAATCACGAAGAGTTCGAGTTTAGTGAAGTTTTTGTGCATCAACTAATACACACCATAGAATTTGTTCTGGGAGCAGTCTCAAATACCGCTTCATACCTCCGTCTATGGGCGCTTAGGTTAGTTTCAAGGAACTTGATATATACATACTTGTATATGCATATATGTACGTATGTGTGTGGGTGTGTGGGGGTGGGTGTCTCTGTGTGTGTGTGTGTGTGTGTGTGTGTGAATCTATACTTCTGCGAGCACACAGTTAATGCATGTATGAGTGTGCGTGCGTTATTTATGCAAATTTACTTCTGATCTGTATCACTCGAGGTTACTGAAATTTCTTTTCATGGGGTTTCAACTTTTTCAGCCTTGCCCACTCAGAATTGTCCAGTGTCTTCTACGACAAGGTTCTGCTTCTTGCTTGGGGGTATGTAAATCCATCATTTGAACAAGGCCCTGGGGCCATTTGCACGAGATGCATTGCCTTAAGGAGCTATTTCCTTTTCTGTTTGTTGCTCGTTGAGTTATTACCGACAAATCATATAGATAGATGGTCATTTGACTTGAGCTGTCTGACTGGGTTTTTAAAACGTGTTGTTGAAAATGCTCTCTTCTACAGGTTCAACAATGTTATCATCCTTATTGTGGGCATTATCGTCTTCATCTTCGCCACAGTTGGTGTTCTGTTGGTGATGGAAACTCTCAGCGCTTTCCTACATGCATTGCGACTTCACTGGGTCGAGTTCCAAAACAAGTTCTACGAGGGAGATGGTTACAAGTTCCATCCATTTTCATTTGCAGCCACTGATGATGGTGAAGATTGAGGCGTCATATTGTCATCGGTGGAGTACTGTGTACTGTGGTAAAGTTTGCGTGGATAGGTATGGATCCAGCTTGATTCTTTTATTTGTAATTGAACGCGAAGGAATTGGGATAATTACATGCAACTTGTTGGGGAATATTAGGAGCCATTTTCAGATTGAGCGCCGCCCCTTCTGCTTGTTTATTTGTTATTGGGAGAAATAAGCAGGTCTTAGCCCGAGATGTGGTAGCTTTTGTGGGCCTTATGTAATAATAAATTGTTCAACAAACTATCTATTTATATATCAATTATTATGTATATGTGGAAGAAAATGCCGTTGTATCTTTCTTCCTTAGTTTATGACTAATATTACGTCTTGCATGATGTTTGTAGCTGCTGAAGAAAATCATAACAGTGTTGGTAAGCGCATTTTGATTATGGTCGCAGGAGTAAAATTATGGAGAACGCTCTGCAATATTTATCTGTTTACTTTTGCAGGAAGTTCCTGTTGTAGCATCTGTATTCTTTAGCCAATAGAAAGTTGACTATTGCTATATTGGCTTCTAAAATTCGCATCATCGGCCTTCTTTTGCTCCAACGTTGCCTTCTCAATCTAACATTATAAAGGGTGAATATTGGCTCTTTATAAATAAGCTTTCAACGTTAGAAACGTGGCATAAATAAGGTGAAAAAAATGCTAAAATAACCAAAACAGAAAATCAGAAAGTCTAAACATAGTTTAAATAATTTTAAGGGTTACTAACATTAATGGTTTTTAAACTTTTAGGTCTTCATTTTATTCTATAAACTTTAAAATTCATCGTTATTTTACTTATGAATTTTTAAAACTTTTTATTTTGTCTCCTTAATTTTTAAAATCATTATTTTACTTTTAAACTTTTAGAACTTATTATTTTCTCTTTAATTTTTAATGTTTTTGTTCAAAGAGATGAAATTAAGCCTATATAATTCGTACATGGATCACTAGTAAAGGCAAAAATAAGGTTTTATTAGTTTTGTTTGATGTTTATATTTACTTGACGTTTTATTTTTTAGTTGAACTTTTATTTACGAAGGATCTGTCTGTATATTTTTTTTTTTAATTTTAAATGCGTAACTCATTATAAGTTAATATTATTCGCTGATATTTCAATTTGAATATTAAAGAAGAGTTACACATTAAAAATGAGAAGATATTGGTGAAAAATATCAAAAAGAAAAGTGTAGATATCGGTGAAAAATATCGAGAAGAAATGTGCAGATATCGGTGAAAAATATCAAGAGAAAATGTGCATATAGTCCCCTTTTAAATGAGAGCAAATAAAAAAAATATTAAATGAGAATATAAATGTAAAACAAAATATGAGTAATAAATTTCATTTTTGCCCTTATAGGTGACTCATGTATGAATCATATGAGTTTAATTTTGTCTATTTGAATGTAAAATTAGAAAATAAGAAACATGAGTTTTAAAAGTTTAAGAGCAAAACGGTGATTTTTAAAATTTAGGGACAAAAAGAAAAATTTTAAAAGTTTAAAGGATAAAAAAATAATTTTTAAAATTCAAGGATAAAATAAGAGAGTTTTTAACATTTAAAGGTATTAGTGTTAATAATCTTAATTTTAATAAAGAAAAGAAATACAAAAGGAGGTACTAGTTGAGGCTGTCAGTTTTAATGGACGGTAAACAGGCGCTAGGCATACAAAGGTCTGCTGCACCTGTGCAATTCCTATTAGTACTAGTTTAAAAAGCACGTGCATGCGCATGTGAGTACTTTGTTGAATTTTTTATTAAAAAAATTAAGATTTCCTCAAGTACATGGTTTAAATAAAAGTTTAAATTGAAAACATTAATAATTAAATTTACCAAAGAAAATGTTGTAGATGAAAAAAAGAACTTTAATGATATACATTTAAAAAATAAAACTTACGAGAAATGTTAAAAAAGAAGGGTAAATATCAAAAAAAGATAAAATATTTAGGAAAGAAAAGGAAAAAAATTTAAAAAATTCTAAAATTAAGAGAGAAGGTTAAAAAATAAAAATTTTGAGGAATAAAAAACAAAAAAAAGTTGAAAAGCAAAAAAAAAAAAAATCAAAACGTTATTGCTTTGATAGGGGAGAATCTTTTTCTCATTTTTATAGATGCTAAAATGCAGGGCAAAATAAAAAAGATAAAATATTTAGGAAAGAAAAGGAAAAAAGTTGAAAAGCAAAGAATACTAAAAAGGAGCACAAAAATGAAAAATATAAAATATTTAAGAAAGAAAAGCCAAAAAAAAAAAAGGCTTAAAGGCAACCCAAAAAAAAAAAAAAAGAGCGGGAACGTGAAGCGAAGGTGCCCATATTGGCACTTTATTATTATGTAATGGGTTAGAAAAGGGAAATCAGATGCGTACAAGAGAATTTGAATTTCTGTTACCCTCTTGGAAATTTTTATTTTTGTTGATGGCTGACAGAATTGTACTTGAAAATGGAACTTGTTCAGAACTTTCTCACAGCGAAGCTGACGTAATATTAACTAGTTTCAATGCTTAGAGTAAAAGCGACAACTTCAATACAGAAGATTTTGCACTTCAAAGGCATCTAAGCTGTTGGAACAGAAATCCCATTTCAGTCTTAATATAATATATAAGGTCGAAAAAGCAAAAAAAGGCTGAGATCCCACATGGCGTTGCCATTTAATATCATATGTACACACATTTGTCAGCATGGTCTACATCAGATTCCCTGCTGTGTGGAGGTATGGACTGCAGCCACCGTCGAGACCATGGAGTCCACTCCACAGACGTTTCGGCCTCTGCAGATTTTGTAGTACCCATTCTCTCCCCACTTCTCTCCCCATGAGTTCTTGATGATCCAGTATGGCTTCTCCTTCATTCTGACGGGAGCATAGCCAGCCTTACCATAACCCACCAGCAACACACCATGGTCCAATCGCTTTGAGCATATGTAGGGGCACGAAACTCCCCCAACATATGTCTGCATGAACACCGCGTTGATAGCCACTGCAATTAAAGCAAAGGTTGCAAAGTTAGTCAAACGAAAGGAGCTTGCCTTTGGAACTATTTAATGGAAATTGAATTGACTGTAAGAACTCTGGAATGTAGAAGCAAGTCAACCTGCAAGTGGACCGTTTTTCACTAGATTTGCAGCAATTTGCTCCTCGTCGAGGGAGACAACGCTGAAGTTGGCGACTGTTGCAGCAATCTTGGTCTTGTCAAACTTGCAGGTTCCTCGATCAATACCCGTGTAAGGATAATCCTTCTCTCGCATTAGCCCTCCAGCTTTGAGTGTGTACTCAAAGGCACTGTTCATGAGGCCACCATTGCATCCAGAGTCGCATGACCCTTTTTCCTCTGGATCACACTGCAACGGTGTAGGAGATTTAATTTCGAAAAGTACCCTCTTGCGAGAGAGAAATTTAAGAGGCTGCCCTTGTCTAGATATCATCACGTACATAAGAGTAATACCAGATCTATTTGCATCAAGAGCCAAAAAGTAAATTTCAAGCAGCACACGCAGAGCAAAACTAAATCCTATTATTTGCAGGTAATTTATGTTTTCTAGATGTACCAGGCATTAACTTATTCAACATGAACGCAGACAAACAAGTAAAGCAAAATAATTCAGATCAAAAATAACCCACATAGCTAAAACCAAAATGTAAACACTTCAGAACGATATCCGCTATCAAAAACCAGAATAGAGAATCCAAAGTAGCTTTACAACTATTTAAGTAGAAACCCTTCTTTTTTTTTTTTTTGCTAAGATTTTAAAGGAGAAAATTTAAACATAAACCATGCAGCAGGCATGGTTCCAACAACAACGACAACAGTAATAATAATCCAAGCACACAATAAAAATACAAAGGTCAAACCTCGTGATCGCAATCCACGAGCTGTTGCTCGCTAAGGCTAACAAGCTCCCCAGTGGCAAGGAAGTGAGCACCTTCCAAGGCACCAGTTGTGCTGAAGCTCCAGCATGATCCACAAGAGCCCTAAAAGATCCAAGAAGAACGTCATTTTCCGTCAAATTCTCACATCTCAATCGACCCAAAATCAACAGCATCATAGGACACGATTACATAATCTTCAACATCAAATTCCTAGGGTTCTCAAAAATCAAACAAAAGAATTAAAAAAAAAACAAGAACCTGATTCTTGACTTCTGTAACGGCTCCATGATCTCTCCAATCGAAATCCTCGGGGAGATTGTCCGTCGGAAGAATCGGAGCCTTATTGGCATCGACCGGGAGTCTGAGGCGGCTCCTGAGCCCTAAAAAGTTCCGTCGGAACTCGGCAGGGGTTAGGTCGGAGAACCGAGTGACGCCGTGGTCCGCCGACGGGTCGAGCCTCTGGTGGCGCCTGGCCCGGCGGAGGTTGGCCTTGAAGACCTCGAATCGGTAGTCGTGCTCCTCCTGGCTCGCATAGGTCTTGCCAAACCTCTGCTTGAAGAGAGAGAAGTGGTGCTCCGCTCCGAGCCTGACCTCGCCGTTGCCGTCGACGACCTGCCTGATCAGAATGTCGCCGTCTGATTCGCCGGATACAGGCTCCGCCGAAGAGGCGTAGAAGAGGAGAAGAGTCACAAGGAGGAGGAGGAGGAGAGAGAAAGTCTTGTCCATTTTAGAGAGAGAAAAGAGGAAAAGGGAACGAGCGCTTCTGAGGAAGCTTGAGCGAGGTTCGTTTTTTAAAGATGAGTGCACCTCGGAGGTGGATTTCCGGGAACGGGATTCTCTGCGGTCGATTTCAGTTAATGGAAATATATCAGTCGTTGAAAGTTGTCGTCCATGATGAATTACACGGGTTTGGATTCTGGTAGTTGGATAAACGCGTTGTACTGGATAGTTGTTGAAGTTTGCTTACGCAATGGGGTTACTGGTATAGCCAATGGAAAAGCGACAAGTGGCGGGAGTTGAGTGCTGGAGTTGAATGTTAGTTTTAGTTTGCCTGTTTGTTAGGCTTATGACGCGAATTTCGTTTTCTTTTTTTTTTTTTTTTTCTTTTATTTTTCTTTTTATTTTTATTAATGAGTTTGGTTTCGTAATTAAATCACACGAAGTTTCAGCAAAACAAAGAAAACGGAATAGGAGAAAAGGGCAGAAAAAGCCATTGCTGAGGTCAGAATGGTTGAGAATTGAGATTTTTACTTTGTTATTTTTTTTTTCTTGAAATTGGGAAACCATTATTTATTTTAAAAAATAAAAATATTTTAAAAATTATACTGAAAGTAATTTTAAAAATTTTATCTCAAAAAAGAAACAAAAATATTTTTAAAAATTATAAGAACAAAACAAACAAAACCTATGCTCTTTATGGAGCCCAATGAACTTTCCAGGCAAAACGTTCCAAAGGTAGGATGGGTTTTGTTTGCGGGTGCAAACTAAAATTAAAAAAAAAAAAAAGAGATTAAAATTAAAAAAAAAAAAAGAAAAACCAAAATAGAGCATCTGCTTGGTGTTTTAATTTGTTCATAACTAGTAGGGCATGAGTTCATATGTGACGTAAAGGTGCACAAGTAGGGATTGGTTTTCTTATAGATTTCTCTTTAACATTTTTTCTAAAAAAAAAATGCATAGAAATTTATCATCTCTTTTGTTTATTCGATAGTGAGCTTTTTCGAATTTAATAATTTATAAGCCTAAAGTTAGAAAGAATACCACAAAGTGCAATAAGGAAAATAAGGAGAATTGCAATTAATAAGCTAATTATTAATACTATTTAAAATAAATAACACATATTCAAATTCAAACTTAATAAATTAACAAGCTATATTTTCTTTCAAGTTTTATTTTTATTTTTACCTTTTTATTCTTTTTTTTTCCTTCTCACCCTTCCCTCCTCCATCTCTTCCCTTCCTCTCTCATACTTCTCTCTCTTCAATTTTCCTCGGGTAGAGAGTGAAGGTACCAAAGGAGCAGGTCTAGCCGAAGTCGCACGAGGCATCAAAGGAGCAGGTCTCATGCGAAGGAGGAGCTCTCATTGGAGCCGCTGGAGATCTCAGTCTGGTGAAAGAGTAGGTTCAGCCAACTTCATTCTACGAAAAGGAAGAGGGGCAAAGGATAGAGAAAGAAAGAGAGAGGAATAGTGAGACTTTTGTTGATAGGGTAATATACGTAATTTTTCTATTAGTAAATTCAACTTGACAATTAAATGCTAATTATAATTAACTTAATGGAAGTTTTGTCCTATTTATTTTTATTCATGTTTGATATTTGGATTATTACCCTCATTTTCCCATGTATTAATATAGGGAGAAAGAGGAAAAAAACACGTTCATAGGAGGGGGTAAAAATTTATTGCTTAATTTTAGGGGATTAAAATTAATAGTAAGATTTATATCTAAAAATTTTAAAATCCCTAAAATGCCCTTGTCTTCCCCACCCCCTCTCGTGCGCCATGATAGCTCTGTTCCCAAAAATCAGTCATCGTCAGTTTCTCTTTGTCAAAATGCGAGGTCGACAATGTCACTCGTCCTCTGTCATCGCAAGCAACAAAAGCTCCATCGTTCGTCCTTGCAAACAACCAGATATGTTCATTGGCGCCAGAGACGTAAAGGAGGTCAATGTCGTCACTCTTCTCTGTCGCCGTCCTTGAGATCAACATGCTTGGCCACTGTTGTCATCTTGCCATTGCCGTCGTAGCTCCACCATCTTCGAAGAGAAGGGGAGGAATGAGAGAAAAGGATTTTCTAATTTGGGGTTATATGCAACTGAAAGATATCACATTTACATGATAAATATTCTATTAACTAGCATAAGAGGTTCTTGTTTTCCAATTGTAAATAAATCATTTATTATGTAAACGTAATAGTTATCAATAATCTTCAATTTGTTCATAGTAAATGTTTTGTTTTCCAACATAATATGATCTACTTTTTTTAGTTGTAAGTAAGTCATTTATCATGTAAACATAACATTAAACAATAATATTAATCAATTTAACTTATATAAGAATAGGTGAATATCATTTTTACATGATAAATATTATGTTTACCAACATAATATGATCTGTTTTTCTCGTTGTAAATGAGTTATTTATCATCTAAACGTAACATTTACTAATAATATTCGATATGTTTGATTTACATAAGGTAAATTTCATATTTACACGGTAAATATTCTATTTACCAATATAACATGATATGTTTCAACAGTTACCATAGAAACGTAACATTTACCAAGATCGACGGTGGCCCTCGACAACAGCGACACAAATGATCTCGAGCGCCAACGCCAGATACAAGAAGAAGCCACCTATTAGATGCCATTGTGAATGTCTATTGTGATGTCATCATCAATGGTTAGAGAGAAAAGAGAAAGGAGGGAGAGAGAGGAAAGGGGTGGTCTAAGGATTCCGAGGAAAAAAATTATTCAAATTGCTCCCTTTTTTTCAATTTCAAAATTGTGCTATTTTTTGTATAAGTTTTTAGAAAATATTATTTGCCACAATTTCTTTAATAATATATCCAATTGGGCCCAGCCTAATGTGCTGGGTTGAGTTTGGTGTGCATGACGTGATATAGGAAAATTTTGGGAAAGGCGAATTTTTATGGACACCATCTTTTGAAACTTTTTTTTTAAATAAATGCTGCACATGTTTAAATCTTATGTATACCACTAAAATAATATGAGAATAGTGTGATACAGCTTTTTTATGTATGGCATGAATAAGAACAACCACCACGCTCAACAATCCAAGGCGCCCCTAACGACCAAATGATTTGTCAAAATAAAAAAGAATTAAGTGCGCTAATATAATAATATCAAATCATATTTTAGAAAATACTTGGTCATCAAATTTTAATTTCAATCTTACATAGCAGTTACTAGTGGAAATCGTTGTGCAAAATATGCCCAAAAATTGCTATTTTTTGTCCTTTTTCTTTGTATACTCATGGGTGGCCAAACCCATCTATTATCCATTTAATGGCTCAGAATTCAATTTATTTAAGTTTATCATAAAAAATAAATGAATAACAAAATACAATCCTAAAATGCAAATTTCTAGAAAATTTGAATATAATAACATATAAATTCTATAAAAAACAAAAAAAAAAAAAACAATTCAACACATTTCCATGTAATGAGTGAAATAGAATGACATAAATTAGTTAACAAAAGATTGCTTTTTATAATGCCCTTCCTAAGTTAGCAATTTTGAACCCTGCCAGCCCAAAAAAAAAAAAAAAAGTTAACTTATAACATCTATCATTGAAAAGTTAATAAAAATGACATTGCACAGCGAAAATAATAACCTTTATTATAAAACATATATTGCTAATATACAAGATAATAGAAATCACTAATTCACATCTAAATATCTCTAGACTCGCCATAGGACCTTAGACTATTCTTGTTCAATCAACTGAAACCTCTACTCGGAAGCCATCCACATCACGAGAATTATATGAGCAAATACTCAGTAAGTAAACCTTGTAAATCTACTTTGAAAATACTTATCTTTAACTTATAACTTTAAGGCCCTTCTATATGATGTTAATCTTGTATTATTCGAACCTTTACTTCTTTCTCATTGGCCTCCTCTATTGAAACTCTTTTCTTCAAAGGATTTGGCTCTATAGCATTAATTTTTGGTTCGTAACAGGTACAAGGGTTCAACTATGCATAAAACTTATCATAAAACATGTCAAAACATGTGCATATTATAATCATAATCATACTCATTAAAACATAAATTGAAAACTTGCTTTCACAAACATATTACTGTTTAAGTGATGCACTGGAAGGTGTACTTACATCAAGCTACTTAATAACGAACAATTGCAATATCTTTTTCTATCCACTTTTTCTTTCCTTTTTCATTTCTCTCACGTTGCTTCACCATGAAATAGGCCACAATGATTCCTATACATAGGCATCTAATAAGCAAGACAATTTAACATTAAATTGTAGCTCAACATGTGTTGCCACGTGTCGTTGTGCATGAAATCCACATGGCTTCCTTCGCCACCAACCAATCGTGCGTGTGTGCCAAGTGTCACCTTGTCCCTTATCCATGTCCATGTTTACCACATATTACCTAGGATATTGAGCCTTCTTCAAAGTTTGGCACATGGTGTCATTTGTCATTATACATATGTACTACTTATCTATCGTGCATGTAAGCGACCTAGCACCAATGTGTCATGCTAAGGTTAGTCATTAACCTCATGACAACATCTCCTGCTTATTTAAGCTCTACATTTTGACCACTAGCTTTCTTTGATTGCCACCTCATGTTTAATTTGCTACAACCTCTTTAAAAGTTCTAAACATTTTCTACTTTTCAATTCATAAGTTTTCAACTCTAAAAAAGAAGCTTAAAAACTCAGGTATTATACCTGCTGATGGGAGATTGCCATTGCTTCATCTTCTCCCTCGTTAAGAAGAGAAGTTTTGATAGGTTTTTGATGAGTCATTAGATTTTTTTTCAAAATCTTCCATTATTGCTAATTTTTTACAGTTCTGATTGTTTTTTCCTAGCTTGGTAAATCAACTAATTGATGAATTGTTTATAGTTGTTCTTCTGAGAGCTTATAGGAGTTCAAATGCTATTGGTCTTAATTGTGTACTACTTTGCTGTTTAAAATTTTTTTTAAGAACTTGTTCGATTAATCACAATGGTCGAAAATTTTGTTTAAGAACTTGTTTGATTAATCACAATGGTCGTCCGACAAGAGAGAGAGAGAGAGGAGGATGAAGATGAGAGAGGAAGATAAAGGGAGAAAGGAGGAGAGAGGAAGATAAAGGGAGAAAGGAGGAGAGAGGAAGAGAAAAGGAAACTCGTCTATATAATGCTTAATCATGCGTTAATAAAAAATTTCAAACTCATAAATTTAAACTACGAACAGAACATGGCTCTTATATGTTATAGTGTTTTAACGCATTTATCAAACACCTAATAAATCTATCAAATAGGGTTTTTTTTTATATTTTTTAAAATTAATTACTCAGAAAGTTTCCCATCTTTGACTAAAGTGAACATTTAGTCTTAATTTTTTGTTTCTTTTTTTATTAGAACTCTTCTTTTTTCTTTATCCAACCTAAAAATTTGTTTTTAGGTGTAAAAAGACAATTTTAACTTATGTTTATTAAAATTTCTCATCACATGCGTTGCATATGATATCTTTAGTAAGGACATTTTAATAAAATATTTAATATGTTCTTAAAATTAAAATTAAAACATAAAAAGCAATTAAAAACACTAAATTCAAATCAGGAAAATAAAATAAATTAGAAAAAAAAGAAAGCAAAAAACAAATGAATCTCCCAAACTCTCTTTCTCTTCTTTTTCTCACTCTATGCACACAACTCTGTTGACCTCCAACCGTCCGCCTCCATTGCCAGTTGGATTTGAGCGAATCTGATGCGGAGAGTACAGAGAGTAAGGATAGATGGGCCAAGGGTCATGCCCAAAAAGCCGATTCTTTTGACCAACAAGAATTTTGTTGTTTTGGATTGATAGAGGGACTGAGAAAGCATATATCAGTTTTTTCAACTTAATCCATTTTACTTTTAAAGGATTTGTTTGAGAAACAAGTTAGAATTTAAGGTTTTGTTTGAGAAACATGTTGAAACTTTAAGTTTTAATTTGCTACAATGTAAAGTTTTCATATGTTAGAGTAGTTTGCTACAGTGTAAAGCTTTCATATGCTACAGTGTTTTTAAGTTTTAACTTTGCAAACTAAGTGTTTCCACCAAACTCTATAGCTTTTGTGAATATATTTATATCATATGCGAGGATGAAAATGTCGATATCTATGAAAATGACAGTACTTAGATTTCAGAGAAATTGACGAATATATCGATATCAGTAGAAATTGACATAAAACATGAAAAGTTGTCTTAGAACACTTTATTTTTAAATGATTTTAAGAAACTCTAAAATTATCAATAATACGTAATTTAAATAAAGCTTTCAACCAAAATACTAAGTATGTAATAAAAATTAATGGTAAAAAATGATTATAATATGCTAATTGGTAAGCATATGATCTTAAATTGAGTAAAATGAATAAAAGTCAACCTAATAAAAATACTTTACATACATAGTTTTATACAAGATAAGAAAACATCAATACCATAAAGAGTTTTTAAGAGGTTCAAAAGTATTTAGAATACTTTCTTAGTTTTAATAATATTGATATTAAGACATGAAATTTTAGTAGTTTCTTATATAACTCTAAACATGCCATACATATATCTTGATCCCTACCCGCTATCTCTTTATGTGTAGAAACTTATTAATTAACCCAATACTAAGGAGTAAAGTTGTAGAGAAGTAAGAAATAATACCAAGTTCTTCATTTCTTTTGTTCTCCTTCGGTCTTATTACCTCATAAATTTGGCAATTCCATTATATAAAATTTATCATGATTTAAAAAACTATAGACTACATATAAAAAGTAAATAAAAAATATAAATTTCATTATATTAAAAAGTAAATTTATAAAAAATTACATTGAAAAAAGTAAATAAAGAAAAGATAAATTTTATAATATTTCAAAAGTAAACTAGGAAAATAAGTATAAAACATGGATATTATCTCGATATTTAGCCAATATTTGTACGAAAATTTTTGTGAAATTTCTCGATATTTTGTTATTTAAACTATAGGTTTTATGAAAAATTGATATTTTCATCAAAATATTAATATCTACATATATTTTTACCGAAATTTCAAACATTTTGTGGAAAGAGAGAGAAAAGGAAGGGAAGAGAGAGGCAGAGCCAGTGGAAACATTGATGAGGCTGGGCTGGCGACGACATGATCACCGAAAATATCCCACTGCCCCCTCCTCAAATCTGTTAAGTCAGATCTCTATTAAATTTTTTTAATAAATATTGTTTATTTATTTAAGGCTATTTTAGTCTTTCTACATAAATTTAAAGTCATGTATTATTTCGATTTTAGGGGAGTCAGTCAAATCGTTCTTCTGCACTTAAAAATAAAGGTTTGGGTTGGTTAAATTAAAAAAAAAAAATTGGGGATTAAATACTTATTGTCATCAAAGATTGAGGACTTCCCAAACAAGTATCCTTATTTTTTATTGATGTAAACATAGATTTACAAGCAAAATGCTATTTGTAATTTTGATAAAAACTTATGCTATTATTTTTTATTCCCTCCCTAAATTCTGTTATTTATCTCTTTTTCCCAATTTTTTCCTTTCATAATTATTTAGTTTTTAGTCTTTTTCTCCCCTTAAAACTTTTATGAACTATTATTATTTTGTTTTATTTCATGAAGTAGTCGTATTTATCGATTACCCCTGGTTAGTTAATGATGTGCATATTCTTATTAAATTTTTAACAAGAGTGGATAAAAAGGTTTTAATTGAAAAGATTTAAGCAGTTTAAGAATTGCCCTTAGTATTTTGTCAATTGTAACTCCTTCATGTTTTCCCAAGTGCTTTGCACACTTCTAAAGCAGCGTTAGTAACAAGCAATAATGAACAAAAGCGCCCTTTTTCTACCCAAAAAATTAGTACCAATTTATTCCTATTATCTGCTCGGTATTTGGCGTGATATTTTTCTTCTTTATTTCTTCCCCTATTATTGTGGATTATTTTTCTAGTCCTTATATATAGATTAAAAAAAGCTTATGCTAAAAAGTACAAAAAAAAAAAGATAATAAAAAAACATAAAAAGTGTTTAATCTTTTATGTTTATTCTTATTGCTGAAGTCTTAACTATAAACTTACACCTCCACCTACAATATTGAAGAGTTTGAATGCCTCTTCATAGACCGGGGAAAAAAATTATAACTACTGTTATTTTTAAAAATGTTAGTAAGCACCTCAAAATAGTAATTTTTAATTACATTACTTCTTATCCCTGATAGAATTTAGTAAGGGTATTCATCAAATCCAATTGTATTGTAATTCATTGGATTTTATAGAACTATTTTATGTCATGTTATGTTATAATATGTTTATTTTAATTTTTAATTGTGTAATGGATCAATAACATCATTTCAATTCATCCTTGTCATAAGGAAAGTTAGTCAACTGATAAAGCTTTCTAGTTAATTTATTTTTACAAATGGCACGTTGTTTGTTGGTTTTCTTCATATTTATGTTCGGAATTTGGTTTCTTGTTCATAATAATTGTCAGGATTTTTAATCCTATTTTGTGTTGTCATTATAATAAAATATATATATATATATATTTCGTGGTGATATTAGAAATTAATTTCTAAATTTTTTAAAATTTAATGTTATAAGACATTGGTGGTGCTATGCACTATTTACCAATAGAAGATAGGTTTCATAATGCGGGACGCATAGATAAGGCACATTTTTTATTAGTGCTAAATTGCTTAGTACCGGTGGTGCCCTTAAGCGTTTTTTTTTAAATTATTTTTATTGAGCTTCCTGATTTATTTTGGTGAGTCTTGACTTTCAAGAATGGGAAACTACTTGGTTGGGTTGGTATATTTTTTGTGGAAAATTTGATAAGCAAAATTGGGTATGTTCTAGTCTTATTCATATCCACTTGATCAAATTTTTGCCAGTAAAAGTTGGATTAGATTTAAGTAAAAAGGAAATTAATAGAGTTGACTTTCCTGTTTTGTTTTTGGTTTCTAATTTTTGACTGTAGGAAACATCCGTCTATGTGCACAATGAAAGCACGGAGACATCTGTTAACACAATAGAGCCAAACTTTTTCGATTTGTTTTTGTAACGCCCGTCTAATTTTATGTAACGGATTATGTTATGATAATGACGACGTTAAGTGTTATGCTTATGATATGTGTTATGATATATGATAGATGGTGCTAACCATTTTATTCTAAGTGTTATGGCAGGTGACGCTCACGTGGAATTGATGTGCTTAAATGTTCATATCATTAATGTTATATGTTTAATCATATTTTATTGATAATTTAATGTTATGAATGATTTTTGTATTTAAGGGCAAATCGACAGGCCAAAATGATCCCCTTCGAACGGCAAGCCGATGGGATATCATTGGTAAGCCGGATTTCAAAGATCGGCAGGCCGAAGTGAGAGATCGGCAGGCCGATGACAGCTGACATGCAGTCAGTAGAAATTTCACAAAATTTGTGATAAGGATGATTATGTGAATGGATGATTTATTTTGAATAATTGACATTAATATGGAATGATTTCTTTAATTTTGGTAAGAAGCAATTGACTTGGAATGGATTGAATGCTTTTGATAAGGTTTCCCATTTTTAAAGAGGCAAAATATGGTAACTCGAAACACTCTTGGAAGTTCTGACTTTTCTAGCTTAATCTCCTCCATTTCCCACGTGAAGAATGCCCCAAATTAATTAGAAAATTCTGATATTGAAGGGGGAGAATACCCTTTATCCCATTCTCATTTTCACGTAAAAATATTTCCTCTCTCTCTCTCGATTTCTCTCTCATTTTCTCTCTTCCTATCACGTTTCTTTCTTCTTCTTCCTCTCAAATTTCTCCTGCAATTCTTTGTTAAAATATCATAATTCCTTTGGCGTTAATTCAAGGAGTTTTGGAGATTGAAGAAAGTCGTTTGAGGTAAAGGCTTATTTCTGAAATTTTTCTCTCTTTAAACCGACTGCTATATCTTCGTCTAGGAATTGTGTTTTGCTTTGAATTTTTAGTATGTTAATTATGCATGTGTTA
>CAMOHE010050109.1:57433-100498 GCA_946598075.1 Artocarpus hirsutus
ATGGATGATGTGATAATATCATATGCGAATAACTATAATGTTATGTTAAGTTTTTTTTTTCAGGTGATGTGATGAGGACTCGAGGTGCTAAAAATAAATAAATAAATAAATAAATAAAAATTCATGCCAAATTAATGAATTTTTGTTTATGATGTTATGATGAATTTGCATTGTAGTTAATTATGTGAATAAGATCTATATGTATATAAGTAGTCATATATATATACATATATAGAAATATATATATAGGTTATATTCTAAAAATAAATATTTCTATATATACTTATCATTACGTGATTTAAGTATTAATATGTTATAAACGTATTACTTATATATATATTATTATATATGTTGACTTTCGGTTAAAAGAGAAAAAAAAAAGGAAAGTTATGTTACGTTATATATTAATGTAGCAATTATGTGGATAACGTGAATTGTGATAAGGATGATTATGTGAATGGATGATTTATTTTGAATAATTGACATTAATATGGAACGATTTCTTTAATTTTGGTAAGAAGCAATTGACTTGGAATGGATTGAATGCTTTTGATACGGTTTCCCATTTTTAAAAGAGGCAAAATATGGTAACTCGAAACACTCTTGGAAGTTCTGACTTTTCTAACTTAATCTCCTCCATTTCCCACGTGAAGAATGCCCCAAATTAATTAGAAAATTCTGATATTGAAGGGGGAGAATACCCTTTACCCCATTCTCATTTTCACGTAAAAAAATATTTCCTCTCTCTCTCTCTCTCTCGATTTCTCTCTCATTTTCTCTCTTCCTATCACGTTTCTTTCTTCTTCTTCCTCTCAAATTTCTCCTGCAATTCTTTGTTAAAATATCATAATTCCTTTGGCGTTAATTCAAGGAGTTTTGAAGATTGAAGAAAGTCGTTTGAGGTAAAGGCTTATTTCTGAAATTTTTCTCTCTTTAAACCGACTGCTATATCTTCGTCTAGGAATTGTGTTTTGCTCTGAATTTTTAGTATGTTAATTATGCATGTGTTATGTGATATTTCTCCAAGTTTCACGTTAATTCGAATTTTTTATAAAAAGTTATGAATTTTCTTCTCCCTGCCACTCACAGTAATTTGTTGCTGACTGTTTATGTTGCTCATATGTATGGGCGTTTTTTTTAATGCAAATGAATGTTATTTTGCTCGAAATTTGGAAGACATGTTTATATATATGTTAAGTAAAGGACTGGAAAATATGGTGATGATTTGATTAATATATTATGAGTTATGGAGACTTTATGTATGCTAGGTATTTAAATTGTTTAAACAGTAAATTTGTTAAACTATTATTGAGTAATGTTTTTGTATGATTATATAATTTTATTTGGAGATGAGAAATTTTGTGATACTGTATGTGTATGTTAAAAATGATGTCATATGAATTTTTAGGTCCAAATAAGTTTATTTTAATTGTTTGGCACAAATTATTACATGTAACTCACTATTTTGCACATAGAGTGTATTTTTGGTCTCTGCCTTCCAATGCATGGTTTGAGGTGTTAGGAATTTATTTAAAGGTGATTTTTGAATATGTTATAATTCTGTGTGTTTATTACATGTGATAATTTTTGTGGATTTTTCTATGATATGAAAATGTGAAAATTGGACCTGAGATAAAATTTGTTCACTGCCTAACTATTGCTGACAGATTGCATGTTGAATGTTATGTGACTTGTTTAAATTATTAAATGAGATTTTTATGACTAAAGAAAAATCATGGTGATAGTTATATTTGTTATCTATGTTCCTGTCAATTTTGGTACTCAAATTATATGTGAATGTAAAGTTATTAATTTTAAATTTATGAAGGTCAGAAATATAAGTATGTTGAAAGTGTTGTTTTAATGTTTTAAAGTCAATAAAATATGTTATAAGTTTATGTTTTCAAGGAATGTATGCATGTATGATGTTATAGATGTTATGTTATGGTAATTAATTCATTAAAATAAATGTTAATTACCATTTTATGAATGTATGACATGAACACAATGAGAAGTGAGCACATCAAAACCTTGGCGTTGTCACCTACAAGATAAGGTTAAGTAAGTTTTTGAGGTAAGTACATTCTCACCTGCAACATAATTAATTTTTAAGAAAAGTATGAGTTTATGAAAAGTTTAAAATCTATGTACATGGTCATGGTTTTATGATGATTTTCTCATGAGGATTTTTCATGAAGCATTATTATGAAAGCTTATGCATGTTTTGGATGATAACGTTTTTCAAAGCATGAAAGTATAAGTATGTATATGTATCACCTAAATAAGTGTTGCACATCCAATGTTATGTTATGTTATGTTATGTTAAGTTATGTGTTATGTTAGGTTTGGGATTAGCTACCCATCTCCTCTCATGATGGCGCGCGTATGATGATGATGTTATGGTGCAACACTTGAGCCCTTAAGATAAAACGAATAAGTTTTAATATGGTTAATGTAATGAAAAATATGTTCCTATGAAAATGTGCCTAGTGCACTATTATGATGATGATAATGATGAAGTTGATGATGTTCATGAAATGTTTTTAAGTTGTGAGAATTACAATGTACTTACTAAGCATTAGCTTATTCAAGTTTTATATCATGTTGCAGATAAGGGTAAGAAAGTTATGGAGTAGGTGGAGGACGCTGACAGGCGTGTGAGCTAAGTAAGAAGAATTGCAAATGGAAGAACGCCAAGGAAAGAGATTTTTAATAAAATAATCCATGATTTACGATTCTAAGTATGTTTATTATTTTTGAATTTTTAAGGATATGTTGTATAATTTTTTTTGAGAATGTTTATTTAATAGACTTTTATTATTTTATAAATTTTCTTCTGCATTTGAAACTTTAAAACTTGTTTTAAAAGAGTTTTATTTTACAGTTCGGCCTGCCGACCATTATTGGTTGGACTGCCGAAGAATTTTAATCGGCCTGCCGATTGCCAAGTGTCAGCCTGTCGATCTTGTTGATTTTGAAATCCTATTTTACAAAGCCTCGGGCAGCCTGCCGATGGATGACCTTCGGCCTGCCGGTCGAGTTCGGCCTGCCGAAATCTAATGTTCGGCCTGCCGAAATGTGTTTAAAGAATTTTATTTTTGACTTCAAAGGTTAATTTAATTTTCAATGATATTAGCAAACTATTTACAAGATGTTTATGGAAAAGCAAATCGTTACAATTAAATAATCTATAATTTCTCGTAAATTGAATTGTATAAAAAAAAATGTATGTACGGATCCTGGGATGCTTTTCCAAACTATGATTTCAAATACATGTTATAATTAATAATAGTTTTGCTTCAATTAATGGTTTAATGAATGAATGTAACGACATCTATGACGTCCAAAAAATGGGTGTTACAGTTTTAAAGTGAAGATTTTAATAGTTGGAATCCGAATTTGACTAAACTCAAGGGGATCCGACCCTAGACTTAGGAGAAGAAGTCTAAACTTCCCTTGGTTTAGGCTTTGCTTATATATAGGATCAAATATTGTGATTAGAGCTTCAATGTGAAAGAAAAATTAGAGCAATCCTTTAGTGATCTTTAATCCTCAAACTTTGCTCTCAAATTAAGCCTGTGTTGTCACTGTACATTTAATCAATCCTGAGTAGGTCTGAGGAAGAGTTGAAGGAGAATTGCTATTCGAAATATGCTAGTTGGACAAAATACGAGCATTGAAGACTTAAGAGTAGGATGAGAAGTTTGAAGGTGAGTTAGAAGGTAACGTTGTAGGTTTGACATTGGTTTAGATTCTTAACTTTCTTATAATTGTAATCCTTGTAATTATAATTCAATGTTAATGAAATCCGTCTTTTGATTTGGTGAGATTAGCAATCACGGTCTCTTCCTGTAAGGATTTTTGGCTGTGTTAAATGATTACATCATTGTGGCCTTCACTAGCAAAGCCAAAATACTTTCTTAGTGAGGGCACTATATAGAAAATTAAATATAGTATTTTATTAAAGGAGGATATAACTATGTATTTTAATAATTCAGTGTGGCATAACTATAATTTTTTTTGTAAAATAGGGATACAACAACATATTTAAATTATTTTTTTAGAAACAAAAACAATATATTTTATTTATTTTATGAGGACACAACAAACATTTTTTTACTATTTTGTAGAGGGTATGATTGTAATTTCCTTGAAAACAAGAACATAACTAAATTTTAAACTACAAAATAGAAGTAACAATCTAAATTAAAAAAAATGAGTAGAGGCATATGCCCCCACTCATTACAACCAAGCTATGCTAATGGTGTCGCTCTTTTTATGTATATTTACTTTACGCAACATCTTTTTGTTATTGTTTGTTGGGCATAGAACACTGTTTGTTCAGTCTCAGGTTTTATAATTACATCATCACCTCAATGAAAGGTTGTCAATTCAATTCTTGTTCATATGACCACATAAATCTTCACAGTCAACGTGATTTTACATACTACTACCGGAAGAATTACAATAATGAGAAATCTTCCGTTGGGAAAGATTCAACTAATATTCATTACAATAATGAAATGATATATTGATATTTGTTATTACGTACCAACTTCTTTGTGATTATGATAATGAAAATTTGTCTCTTACTCAAGTAATTACTTATCATGGCATACTCATTGATGAAAAAGAGCGAGTTAAATGTTTTTTTTTTCCCCTACACATGGCTCCTTCGATGCAAGGATGGTCTCATTGTTACCCTGTAATTTTAATTGGTGACACTTCTTTGAAGAACAAATTTCTAGGTACAATGTCGGTTGCTACTTTGGAGGGGAACAATTAGATTTTCCCATTAGCTTTTGCTTCTTTGAATTCAAAAAATGATGCTTCTTCTGAGTGGTTCTTCAATAATTCGAGGGTTGTGATTGGTCACCGGCAGATTGATTTGATTATTATTTCTGATAGGCACGGTAGCGCCGCAAAAGTTACTGCAACTGTTTAGCGTCGTGCTGAACATGCGATTTGTGTTTATCACTCAAAAGAACAATTAAACGCCCTACTCCAAGAGCCTGAAATGGCAGGGGAGTTTTTTTTTTTTTTTTAAATAATTCAAAAATTATTTTTGAATTCAACAAATAGGGTGTTTGATGAGTGAAATTGAAACTAGAACTAAAAATTCTATAGCATTTGAGAATTTTATACTGTAATATGTTAAGTTTGAATTAATGAATTAAAACCAAGATAGCCAAACACCCTAAAAGTGTTGCTCAGTATCAACAAGCAACCACAACATTTAAAACTTGGATGAAATGCTCTGTATATTACTTAAACTAGTTTAAATGAAGAATATACAAATTCAAAAGATGATTAGAACATGTTTTGTAATATGTATGGACACTCTTTTCCCCCTCAATTTTAACATTAGTCGTTGATTTGTTGATATTCAGTAAAATTGGTGAAATTAAAGTTCACAAGACAAGTCTCAAATTCATTCAAAATTCAAGGACCAAAAGCGCTCAAAATAATAATAATAATAATAATATTATTATTATTATTATTAGGGTTAATTTTACTTTTAGTTTGTAAACTATGCAATTTGTCTCGTTTTGGCTCCTCAACTTTAAAACGTAACAAATCACAACCTTAAACTATTCAACTTGTCTCATTTTGGCCCTTCTATTACTAAATCCGTTAAATATTAACAGAATTGAGCCAATAATATTATTTTTGTCCCCTAAACTATGTAACTTGTAAAACGTAGCAAATCACAACCCTAAACTATTCAACTTGTCTCATTTTGGCCATTCTATTACTAAATCCATTAAATATTAACAGAATTGAGCCAATAATATCATTTTTGTACCCTACACTATGTAAGTTGTCTCATTTTGACCTTACACCCCTAAACTATAGAACTTGTCCTATGTTGGCTGTTTAATTAACCAAATCTATTAAATATTGATGAATTAAGCCTTATAAATGTACCTAATCGATTAATTATACATCAACAATGGAGATTAATTTTTTGTAATCGACTTTCATACATCTTAGACCTACAAATAGAGAATTTTATAAGCAAATGACATTTTTTATCACTTAAAATTATGACAATTTTTGAGCATTTTCGTTCACTTAAAATTAAGACAAATGTTGAGGGGTTTTTTTGTGATTATGGAGTCTAATTAAACAAAGTATTTATTATTATATCATTTACGTAATTTGTAACCTGAAAACTTAGTCATAAAAATAACAAATAGGTTACACAGTGGTATAAATGTGTCGTTTTTGTCAGGGACCTTTATATCCAATTGTTTTTTGTATTTGTGCATATTTTTATTTATTTTTATTTATTTTAAATTATATGATAGAGAAAATTTGATAAAACTTCTTGAGTAAAAAAAGAGTTAAACTTCTATCAACAAAATTATAAAAAGAAAAAAGAAAAAATAGTAAAACCTATATAATGGATAAATAAAATTTAAATATATGGCCTTCAAAATATACGTTGAAAACATATATAAAGTCAAAATCCATTAAAATTTAATAGTTTTAGTGATGAAACAGTAAAAATGGGACAACTTTTATAGTTTAGGGGTGTGATTTGTTATGAAGGTTAATTATATAATTGTACCTTATTTTAACTATTTCTCAATTTATCCATTTGTTTTTAGAAACTACAAAGGTGCCTTAGAAATTTTAAAAACTTATTTCAATTTCATCTTTATGAATAGAAAAAATTGGGTAAAAAACATGACCATCCTTAAATAGTTGTCATAAATATTTTATATATTAAAAACATAAAAATCCTATAACAAAATATCAAATTTTAAAAAAAGATCTTAAGTTTAATGACTTTTTAAATTTTAAAAAATATATTTTTTAATTTTTCTCAAGAAGAAACATATAGCTCATAAACAAATTAAATTTAATTAAGAGTATTTTTATCTTATCTCTATACTTTTTAAGTCAAAAAAAGCCTGCAACGGATAAAATTGAAGCAAGTTTTTTAAATTCAAAGGATATCTTTGTAGTTTTTAAAAATAGAAAGACAAATTAAAAAATAATAAAAACTAGAAGGTATAATTATGTTATTAACCCTTTAAAGCTAGGGGTCAAAATAGGATAAATTGTGTATTTAGTGGCTAAATGTAAAATTATTGGCTCAATTTTATTAATATTTAACGGATTTGATAACTAAAAGGCCAAATAGGATAAGTTGAATAATTCAAGGGTGTAATTCGCTGCGTTTTAAAGCTCATGAGCTAAAATAGGACGGGTTATATAGTTTAATGGCCAAAAGTGAAATTAACCTATTATTATTATTATTATTATTATTATTTTATTTTTATTACTATTCCCCATCCTCTCAAAATAATGTACATATATTATATTTTTTTCTAGCAAAAACAAATAACAACTTCGGAAAGTGTTTTCCAAAAAACGATTAATCATTAGAAGTCAAATTTTGGTATCACCTTAGGGTTTATTTGACACACCAAATTGTATTGTACTATATTACATTTTTTGTATACAATACAATGCAATGTAATACAATACAATACAATATAATACAATACAATACAATACAATACGATATGTTAAACATACTTTTATAGAATATAGAACATTTTAAAGAAATATATGTGCTGAGCTTTTCCCAAAGTTCTACATTACGTTTATATAAAAAATTGATGAAAAATTATTATATATTATATAAAGTAAAATTTAAAAATCACCTTATATTATTGATAAAAAAGTAATAAAAAAACAAAAGAAAAAGAAAAACGCGCCGAGCTAGCCATTCTATCTACCCATCAGCTATCCATATATTATTCTATTAAAAAAAAAAATCAGAATCTTCCCCCCATGGGCAATCGATTTTTTGAGCCATTCTTTTGTCTTACTTTAAACAATCGAAATTCTTTTTTCACACACTATCATAATTGTTTTGCATGTTAATATTCCAATAGCATTCTTTTAATGTTGTCTCTTTTTTTATTATTTTTATTATTTTGCCAAATCATAACGCTGTTTTCGTTCACACAAGAGATCACACTTTGGTAAGTTTGTTTCACGGGGTAAGTTTGTTTCATGGTCTTCTATGACCACAAAGTTAGCCTTTTTCTCAATTTTTGAAGAAAATATATAAATTATATTTCTTCTTCTTAATCTCAATGGATGATAACAACCGTTGAGATAAATCGCCCAAAAAAAAAAAAAAAAAAAAAAACCCATCACTCAAAGAGTATTCAAACCGCTGACATTTGGTCAGTATATTCGTTTATATTCTTGAATATTCTCAATTTTTTTAAGGTAACTCAAAATTTGGTACCAAAATTGTAAAACCTAAGATAATATTCACTTTTTTTTTTGGAAAAAATTAAAAAAATATTTTCTATAAGGTAACAAAATTTGACACAAAAATTGTAAACTAGAACAACATTCTCTCTCTTTTCCCTCAAAAATTAAAAAAAAAAAACTTCCGATAACTTCAATGTACGTCTTTGTAGGACAATATTAAAATAAGACTTTAGATTCTTGGGCATTCCTTACTTTTTAAGGCAACACAGCACTTAACACAAAAATTGTAAATACTAGAAAAATATTCTCCTTTTTCACTCAAAACTAAAAAATATTTTCTATAAGGTAACACAAAACTTGACACAAAAATTGTAAATATTAGGACAATATTCTCTCTTTTCTCTCAAAAATTAAAAAAATAATATTTTCTATAAGTTCAATGCACGTCTCTATAGGACAATATTGAAATAAATCTCTACATTCTTGGATATTCCCTATTTTTTAAGGTAATACAAAATTTCACACAAAAATTGTAAATACTAAAACAATATTATCTCTCTTTTCCATTAAAAATTAAAAAAATATTTTTTGTAAGTTCAATGCATGTCTTTGTAGGATAATATTGAATTACGTTGCTATATTCTAGGACATTCCCTATTTTTTAAGGTAACACAAAACTTGACACAAAAATTGTAAATACGATAACAATATTCTCCCTCTTTTCCCTCAAAAATTACAAAAAAATATTTTCTATATGCTCAATGCACGTCTTTGTAGGACAATATTGAAATAATTATTTATATTCTTGGATGTTCCCCATTTTTGAGGTAACATATAACTTGACGAAAAAAATTGTAAATACTAGAACGATATTCTCGCTCTGTTCTCTTAAAAATTAAAAATATATATATTTTTTATAAGTTTAATGCACGTCTTTGTAGGACAATATTGAAATAAGTCTTCATATTCTAAGATATTCCCCATTTTTCAAGGTAACATAAAACTTGACACAAAAATTATAAATACTGAAACAATATTCTCTCTCATTTTTCTAAAAAATTAAAAAAAAACAATATTTTCTATAAGCTCAATGCGTGTCTTTGTAGGACAATATTGAAATAAGTCTTTATATCCTTGGATGTTCCCTATTTTTTAAGATGACATAAAACTTGACACAAAAATTATAAATATTAGAACAATATTCTCTCTTTTCCCTCAAAATAAATAAAAAAAATTTACTCTAAGTTCAATGCATGTCTTTGTAGGACAATATTGAAATAAGTCTCTATATTCTTGGATATTCACCATTTTTTAGTAATAAAAACCTGACACAAAAATTGTAAATACTAGAATAATATTCTCTCTCTTTTCCCTCAAAAATTAAAAAAATATATATTTTCTATGAGTACAATGCACTTCTTTGTGGGACAATATTGAAATAAATCTCTATACTCTTGGTTATTCCCTATTTTTTAAGGTAACACAAAACTCGACACAAAAATTGTAAATATAAGAATAATATTCTCTCTCTTTTCCCTCAAAAATATATTTTAAAAAAAACAATATTTTCAATAACTTCAATGCATGCCTTTGTAGGATAATATTGTAATAAGTTTTTATATTCTTGAATATTCTCCCTTTTTAAGGTAACACAAAACTTGACATAAAATTTATAAATACTAGAATAACATTCTCTCACTTTTCCCTCAAAAATTAAAAAAAAAAAAACAATATTCTCTATAAGTTTAATGAATGCCTTTGTAGGACAATATTGAAATAAGTGTTTATATTCTTGGATATATTCTTGGATATTTCCTATTTTTTTAAGGTAACACAAATCTTGACACAAAAATTGTAAATACTAGAACAATATTCTCTATCTTTTCCCCCAAAAACTAAAAAAATATTTTTTATAAATTAAATGCACTTCTGTGCAGGACAATATTGAAATAAGTGGTTATATTCTTGGACATTTCCATTTTTTAAGATAACATAAAACTTGACACAAAAATTGTAAATACTAGAACAACATTCTCTCTATTTTCCCTCAAAAGTTAAAAAAAAAATTCTATAAACTCAAAGCACATCTTTGTAGGACAATATTGAAATAAATCTTTATATTCTTAGATATTCCCCATTTTTTAAGGTAATACAAAACTTCAAACAAAAATTCTAAATACTAGAATAATATTCTCTCTCTTTACCCTCAAAAATTAAAAAAAAATATTTTTTATAAGTTCAATGCACGTCTTTGTAGGACAATATTGACATACGTCATTATGTTCTTGGATATTCCTCAATTTTTAAGGTATAAAATTACAAATACTAGAACAATATTCTCCCTCTTTTCCTTCAAAAATTAAAAAAAAAAATCTATAAGCTGAATGCACGCCTTTGTAGGACAATTTTGAAATAAGTCTTTATATTCTTGGATGCTTCCTATTTTTTACGTTAACACAAAACTTGATAAAAAATTTGTAAATACTAGAACAATATTCTCTCTCTTTTCACTCAAAAAATAAAAAAAATATATTTTCTATAAGTTTAATGCTCTTTTTTGTAGGACAATATTGAAATAAGTCTTTATATTCTTGGATATTCCCCAATTTTTGAGGTAACATATAACTTGACAAAAAAGTTGAAAATACTAGAGCAATATTATCGCTCTTTTCCCTCAAAAATTAAAAAAAAAAAGACTACTGCAAGTTCAATGAATGTCATTGTAGGACAATATTGAAATAAGTCTCTATATTCTTAGATATTCCCCATTTTTTAGGTAACAATAAACCTGACACAAAAATTGTAAATACTAGAACAATATTCTCTCTCTTTTCCCTCAAAGATTAAAAAAAATATGTTTTATAGGTTCAATGCATGCCTTTGTAGGACAATATTGAAATATATCATTACATTCATGGATATTCCCCATTTTTTAAGTTAACACAAAACTTGATACAAAAATTGTAAATACTAGAATAATATTCTCCCTCTTTTCCCTCAAAAATTAAAAAAAAGTTTTCTATAAGCTCAATGCACGTCTTTGTCGGACAATTTTGAAATAAGTCTTTATATTCTTGGATGCTCCCCATTTTTTAAGTTAACACAAATTGACACAAAAATTGTAAATACTAGAACAATATTCTCTCTCTTTTCCTCAAAAATTAAAAAAATATTTTCTATAAGTTTAATGCACGTCTTTGTAGGACTATATTGAAATAAGTCTTTATATTCTTGGATATTCCCCATTTTTTAAAGTAACATATAACTTGACAAAAAAATTGTAAATAGTAGAACAATAATCTCGCTCTTTTCCCTCACAAATTAAAAAAATATATTTTTTATAAGTTTAGTGCACATCTTTGTAGGACAATATTGAAATAAGTCTTTATTTTCTTAGATATTCCCCATTTTTTAAGATAACACAAAACTTGACACAAAAATTGTAAATACTAGAAGAATATTCTCTCTTATTTCCCTAAATTAAAAAAAATATCTTCTACAAGCTCAATGCACATTTTTGTAGGACAAAATTGAAATAAGTCTTTATATTCTTCGTTGTTTTCCATTTTTTAAGTTAACACAAAACTTGACCCAAACGTTGTAGATACTAAAACAATATTCTCTATCTTTTTCCTCAAAAAATAAAAAAATATTTTTTATAAGTTCAATGCACGTCTTTGTCGGAAAATAATGAAATAAGTCTTTATATTCTTGGATATTCCACATTTTTTAAGGTAACATATAACTTGACACAAAAATTATAAATACTAGAACAATTTTCTCTCTCTTTTCCCTCAAAAATTGAAAACAAAAATATTTTCTATAAGTTCAATGCACATCTTTGTAGCACAATATTGAAATAAGTCTCTATATTCTTAATATTCCCCATTTTTTAAGGTAACAAAACACTTGACATAACAATTATAAATACTGAAACAATATTCTCTCTCATTTCCCTCAAAAATTAAAAAATAATATTTTTAATAAGCTTAATGCGTGTCTTTGTAGGACAATATTGAAAGAAGTCTTTCCATTCTTGGATGTTCCCATTTTTCAAGCTAACATAAGGCTTAACACAAAAATTATAAATATTAGAACAATATTCTTCCTTTTCCCTCAAAAATTAAAAAAAAAAAAAAAATATTTACTATATGCTCAAAGCACGTCTTTGTGGGACAATATTGAAATAAGTCTTTATATTCTTGGATATTCTCTATTTTTTAGGTAACAAAAAACCTAATACAAAAATTGTAAATACTAGAACAATATTCTCTCTGTTTTGCCTCAAAAATAACAAAAAAACAATATTTTCTATAAGTTCATTACATGTCTTTGTAGGACAATATTGTAATAAATCTTTATACTCATGGATATTTTCTAATTTTTAAGATAACATAAAACTTGATACAAAAATTGTAAATATTAGAATAATATTCTCTCTCTTTTCCCTCAAAAATATATTAAAAAAACAATATTTTCGATAAGTTCAATGCACGCCTTTGTCGGACAATATTGAAATAACTATTTATATTCTTGGATATTCCCCATTGTTTATGGTAACACAAAACTTGACATAAAATTGATAAATACTAGACCAATATTCTCTCTTTTTTTCTTCAAAAATTAAAAAAATATATATTTACTATAAGTTCTATGCACGCCTTTATAGGACAATATTGAAATAAGTCTTTATATTTTTGGACATTTCCTATTTTCTAAGGTAACATAAAACTTAACAAAAAAAATTATAAATACTAGAACAATATACTCTCTTTTCCCTCAAAAATTAAAAAAAAAACTATATTTTCTATAAATTCAATTCACGTTTTTATAGGACAATATCAAAATAAGTTTTTGTACTCTTGGATATTTCCCATTTTTTAAGATGACACAAAACTTGATACAAAAATTACAAATACTAGAACAATATTCTCTCTTTTTCTACCACAATTAATAAAAAAACAATATTTTCTACAGGTTCACAAATATTGAAATAAGTCTTTATATTCTTGGACATTCTCTATTTTTTAAAGTTTTACAAAACTTGACATAAAAATTGTAAATACTAGAACAATTTTCTCTTTCTTTTCCCTCAAAAATTAAAAAAAAAAAACAATATTTTCTATAAGTTCAATGCACCTCTTTGTAGGACAATATTTGAATAAGTCTTTATATTTTTAGATATTCTTTATTTTTTAAGGTAACACAAAACTTAACACAGAAATTATAAATACAAGAAGAATATTATCTTTCTTTTTTGTAAAAAATTAATAAAAAATGACAATATTGAAATAAGTTTTTATATTCTTAAATATTCCTATTTTTTAAAGTAGCATAAGATTTGATACAAAAATTATAAATTGTAGAACAATATTCTCTCTTTTCCCTCAAAAATTTTTTTTAAAACATATTTTCAATAGGTTGAATGCACGTCTTTGCATGACTATATTGCAATAAGTCTCTTGCGCTTATCCTTTTCTTGTTCTTAAATGGAAGCTTCTGCAGTTTTTCTTCAGGCTTTGGTTCTGCTGAATGTGGCAGTTGTTTGTAATGGAGGAAAAACAATGACGTTTTCCAAGTTCCTCATGGTTATAATGCTTCTCAACAAGTACACATAAAAAAATGTTCCTTTTTTGGTAAAATTTTAGAATTTCATTTGTTACGTCTTTAATGGGTTTGCTTTCAAATTCTTAGTGGGTTTTTTGTTTTTTTTTTGTTTTTTTTGTGCTGGTATGAATTAAGGTTCATATTACACAAGGAGATTTGGTGCGAAAAGCGGTGATTGTGTCATGGGTCACTGTGGACGAACCAGGTTCAAGTAAAGTGGTTTACTGGAGTGAATCAGAGCATAGCAATCAAAAGAAGGTGGCTCAGGGAAAATTCACTCCCTATACCTTTTACAATTACACTTCTGGTTATATTCATCACTGCACCATCAGAGATTTGAAGGTAAGTACTCACACACACAAATGAAATCATATTGCATAAATATTGTATATGCGAGGTTCTTAGTTCTCTAAGTTTGAAGGTATATATTCCCACACATATATAATAATATATCTTAGATGTTGTATACTCCAGGTTCTTAGTTCTTCTGTTATAGTGTTGTCATGTCCTGATTTTGGTTAGAATTACTTTTAAGGATTAAGTGCCCTGATTCTTTTCTGAAGAGAAATAATACAAATGAAAGACAAGAAAGCACCCACACATTTATAATGATTTACTCTTAATGCAAGAGCTACATTTACTTTCAGTAAGGAAGAATTTTATGAGAGAATCACACACCGGATGCCTCTGTCCTTATGTATTTTGACGCCCCAAATATGAGAAAAATTAGGAAACTGAAAAATGCATGAGTGAAAGACAATAGTGAATTTGATTGTGGTTATCTTATTTTTAGTAATTTTTCTTGTTGTTATTTTTCCTTTGTGCAGTTCAATACCAAATATTACTATGTTGGAATTGGTCATATTGCGAGGAAGTTCTGGTTCACAACACCCCCAGAAGTTGGCCCTGATGTCCCTTGCACATTTGGTGTCATAGGTAATTTTGGTGCCTAAAAAGACAGGTAGCAATTAGCTGAAACTTTTTAGGATTCCAAAGTGTCGATGATCCTAAAATCTTGACTCGTCAATAGATTCCTAACTTTTCCAATGAGTCCGTTAAATTTCAGAAGTTCTAGAAATGGCCTTCTTCTGTGTGTGAATCAGTTTTTGCCCGCTTGTTTGGTGTCTACATGTGAGAAATGCGCATCTTAATATTAGTTGTTAAACGCAGGGGATCTTGGTCAGAGCTTCAATTCGAGTAGGACGCTCACCCATTACGAATTAAGCCCGCAGAAGGGGAAAACGGTGCTCTATGTAGGGGATCTGTCTTATGCGGATACTTAACCGAACCACGACAATAATAGGTGGGATACATGGGGAAGATTTGTGGAGAGAAGCACTGCCTATCAACCCTGGATATGGACTGCAGGAAATCATGAAATGGATTTTGCTTCAGAAATTTTTAAGGAGCTTTATGGGGAATTTATGTTCTTAGCACCTTGAATTTCTGTATAACTTCCGTAATTTTGTGGTCCTACCTGTCTTCAATCTTGTGGTTTGTGTTAACATCTTTTACTTCTCGAGGAGTCTCTAGATTATCGGAGATTCCTTGTTCTATACTGGGCTATTTATCACTGTCCTTTATTATGAGAAAGCAGCCATGCATAATTTTGAAATGAAAATCTGATAACTATCTTAACCATGGTGATAATGTTCACCTGTAATTTCTTTTTAATTTTTGTCAGGTTCCTTTCCAATTTTAACACAAAGAATAGAAAGTTTTTGGAACTAAATCCTGGACTGTTTTGTTTTTCAGGGAGACTAAACCGTTTAAGCCTTACACTATGCGGTATCACGTGCCTTATGAAGCATACAACAATAACCACACGGAGAGAGGCCAAGCAGATTGCAGAGGGCGGAGCATGAGATTGAAAATCTTATTGACGAAAACTTTCAAAATCGTCTCATAGGAAATACAGATGGTTTGCGTTATTTTTCACACATTATTTTCTCATTCATTAGTCATTGTCTACTTGTGGTGGAATAATCGGCTTGATGCCAGTGCCTGTTGAAAAACCACATGGAATCAGATTCCACAGCGTATCCATCTTGGTTCCGGTGCCAACTGTAGTATGCATGAGTTCGGTTCTTGATGTCGAAGATGGCATGACCGAAACTGGCCTCACGTCACACCGAGTATGCTGGCTGTGGTTCAGTTATGCTGCAGAACAAAATAAGGACATTGCAAGTGCTTAATGGTGCCACCAACTGGGACAAAAATTTGAGCAGAAAAGATCAATCTTATTGTAGAAAAACCAATCTTCTTACTCGGTTGCTAAGCCTTTAAGATTTCCTCCATCTCCAATGGTTATGTATACAGGTGCAGATTGATCTTTGACTGGAGTGCAAATTCGATTTACAACATTATAGGCTATGTTGGATGCACGTTCCTGCCGTTATTATGCACAAGCCAACCGTCAAATACCAGTAATGGCAATTTAGAAACGTTGTAGAATGAAAAAACCGTCGCAAGGATGGAACTAGACCTAGTGCAAAATTTTTCTTGCCCCTTTTAGATCATCTTCATTGTAAGCAAATTTTCATTCTTTCATAACCGGGCTAACTTCTTGTGATGAGTAGGGGTTTCATGAAAGTAGAGATTATTTGAGCTAAATCATCGACGTGCCAGAAGATTTCATGGAAGTAGAGATTACTTGGTTAAAATTGAGATGTGGAGAACTTACAGCGCGTTCGTAAGCACGGACATGACTGGAGAATACCACATCCACTTTGTACTTCACAAACCATTCCTCATACATCACTCTCATGGTTTCTCCTTCCATGTAGTGGTAGTCGTTGCTATTATGCCATGGGGAATGCATTAGAACTATCAACCATGGAGTCTCGCTTCTGTTGACCTTCGGGAGCTCTTCTTCTAGCCAATTGTACTGCGGTGTGTATTTGCCTACAAGATTTTACAGAATCACTTGTGAGTCAATGCTATTTTGGAAGCAAAAATATTACTACCAAGTTAGGAACCGGTTCGATCTTTGATTGCCATAAAAATTATCCCATTCCCAAAGTAGGAATCAATTCGACCAAGTAAGCAAAATATTACAACCAAGTTCATATAACATGATTGATCGTTCAGTTAGAAAATGTCAAACACAGGTGTTTTATCCAAAAGTATTATCACATTTACTCACTTAAGATAAGTGGGAGATTGTTAAATTATGTGCCCTAAGAATTAAATAATGTAATAGTTTTTTACGATATTAAATCAATAAAAAATTTAATATTTATTTCATATATCAAATATGTCCTCTTTTTGTTCATTGTATTGAATGTATAATAAGCAAACAAAAGTCTAAGACTGTTAATCTAAATCTTTAAAATTGTACATATGATGGACAAATTATGCAAAAGACATAAATCTTAAGGTAATAGTCTAAATATGTAAGGTCCCTAATCGAGAAAATAAAGTTGAGCGCTTTATTCATGTTAAGATTGTTATGTTGTCAACATTTCTAATAGGAGATGGCTTGTCTTAGTCATCAGAGTTGGACTCTGCGAGCAGAGACATTAATATAGTGTCATTGGTGACAATGTATTAGATCAAGACTAAAGATGAATTGATTCAATTAATAATTTCCTTTAAGTAAATCAATTTACTTTAAATAGTCATATGTATTACATCTCAATCCTAAAATGATCAGTGGGTCGGTATTATTGACTTGTGTCTTTTGATATACTAAGGGGTGACATCCTGAATTATATGAAGGTACATATATCGATATATTAGAGACATGACTCTTGAATAACATAGACTTGTTATCTAGAGATATGGAATCTATAGCTCTTTTTTAAAGTTAAAAATATTCTCTTATAGGCACTATCCTGTAATTAGAAAACTAGAGCGCTCAACTATTTAGATATATAGGTGTAACCAAATAATATACTATTTGTATTGATAATAAGTTTTTCTATTGTGAGAAAATGGAACATAAGATACATATAATCAAGAAAGTAAAATAAAATTTATTCTTAAGCCGATTATGAATATCTTATAAGGATATTACACATTATGATATGTCATGAATGTTTAACTTATTGGAGTTTCGTAATATATATAATTCAAGAGTGCAGCTCTAAGCTTTTAGTGGAATAGTTTTAAAGTTGATAACTATAGAATATAGATGTCAGGGATATGTTATTTTACAATTATAGGAGTTTAATCTATATATGTCTATCGGGTGTCCTTTGCTAGCTTACATAATTCTTGTAACGATACAACATATTTTCTAACATATTGGTAACTCATGTTAATTCTTAAGATTGGTGTAAATTCGGTTGATTGGATTTAATAATTCATTTAATTCATTGGTTAAATTAATTTTGAGAATTAACTCAAAATAAACATGTTGAATCATTTGAAAAATAATTTATTTGAATATGAAATTATTTGTATAAGAATGTTTTAATTACATAATTTCTCTATTAGTTTATTTGAATTTAAATTGAGGCTCTATGAAGGATATCGGCTCAAATAAAGTAGGAATTATCTAATTGGTTCAAATCGAGTAAATTGGATAACTCTGTGAAGCTAAAAGACGCGTTTGTCAAGTTAGCTACGACCAGGCAGTTGATCGCCATATACAGGGGGTGGTCAACCACCCCTGCTTTATCAGATTACCTGTTTTCACTTTAGGATATTATTTTAATTTGAATTTTGAAACCGAATCTAATAAGAATAGATGCCCAATGACTCCCTATAAATAGGGAACATGTTCCTATGCTTTCATATTATTAAAACACTAGGGGGGTTCATTTGAGAGGTTTAAAGAGATTTTCTAGATGGAGAAATTCTACTTTTCTAAGAGATTATTGTTCAACGCCTACAACAACAATTCTAATTTTTCCCTTGTGATTGTGGGGAGAGTGATCAAGAAGAATTGAACGACATATGTCTACTCGCACTCCAATCGTAGAAAAGTGAATAGCAAAGAAGATCAGTTGGTTAAGGCTCTTTCAGACACAGTTCTTATTAGCGGTTTTGTCAAACGACTTTCTTGTCAGAAGTACAGTTCCAATTCTATTGGGTACATAAGATCTTTTATGAATTTATCGTATATAACATGCTTAACTTGTTTATGAAAAAAAGTTTATTTATTAAAAATAATTTTAAAAATTCACTACGTACTCCTTTTCCAACAAATCTAACACATAAGACACTATAGTCCCCCGATCCTAGGAACGACAAAGAGGTTCAAAATAAAAATGGTTCCAATCTATCTTACGAAATTATTTGAGTCTCAATCTTACCCATGAAACTTAATTAAGGCCACTTACTAACAAACTATAGAACACACCCACAAACAGTATCTTTCTAATAGTACAATGATTTTTTTCTAAAAACTATACTTTTGCCTTTATACTATGAAAGTAAATGATCAACTAAACCACATATTATTGTAATAACAATTTTTAATGCAGTTGAAATAAATTTCTACTTGCTTTGTATCCAAATAGAAGGCTAGAAGTGAAAGGCGTTAGTACCCCTGTCAAGTCAGACGTGCTAAAAAACCTATTATTAATAATTACGTTGATGCTAGAAAGTATACAGCTAATATCTTATTTAAATCATGTGAACGTTGTACTTTAATAATTTAATGCACTTCAGTGAATTTGATTAGTAAAACATAAGTAAAACAATAATATTTTAACATTACCTAGATTAGTTAATATGAATGTAATGGTATAAAGTAAACTATAATCAATATTATATATATATATATATAGGAATTGTGGATGGTATAAGTAATAACTTATACCTATATAATTAGACAAACACCTTAGTAATATACTATAGCAGGTATTATAAATTAGTTTATTAGTCTCTTTATTATCTTATCAATTAGAAGTTAGTAAGGGTTTTGGTTTACAAAGTAGGTTTTGTTTTTTTTTTTTTTTTGAGAAAATCACATGCTATACCACAATTTTAAAAAACATATTTATTCACATCACACTTAAAAAGTTATGTCATATAATCATTCATAGTATATGTTTAAGTTGTACTGCACTTGAACATGTGTGATATTTATAAAAAGTAAGTTTCAAAAGATGATACTTGTGGATAGTTCCCTTTTTTTTATTACTCAGCACTAAATTCTCACTATTTCAGGCTTCAGTAGTAGTAGACGGGTAATTAAAACATTTCTAATACAAATGTCAATACTAATATTTTAGTTGTTGTCACAAAGTGTAAAAAAAAATATATTTGACATGTTATTTTATTTTGTATTTTAATACATCATGCTATTTGAAATACCATATCTGTCTTTTATCATAATTAACAAATATTGAAATTGTAAAAGTAAACTTCTAATATTAAAATAATTTAAAAAATAAGAATCTTGTCATTATCAAAGCAAAAAAAAGTTAATCTATCAATCAATAAAAATCAAATACTAAATTTATTATATGTTAAATTTAGTAACAAATTTAGCATTAAAAATGATATTACATTAGGGGGTGTTTTTTTACTCACCAATGCCAATTTTTCCATTGACACATTATTTTAGCGTTACATTAGATATGCTTTTAGACATAGATTACATTCAACTTTGTTATTTCGTAGCAAAAATCTAATAATATGATATATACTTTAGGTTAATTTTATTTTTGGCCCTTAAACTATATAACTTGTCCCGTTTTGACATCTAAACTTCAAAACGTAACAAATCACACCCTTGAACTATTTAACTTGTTCCATTTTAGCTTTTTCGTAACTAAATCCATTAAATATTGATGAAATTGGACTAATAATTTCATTTTGGCCTTTAAACTATACAACTTATCCTATTTTGACCTATGAACTTTAAACTATAACAAATTGTACCAATGAACTATAAAATTTGTCCTAAATAAATATTAAATCTTTTATAATCAAATTTCATGTATCACGGACCTACAAAACGAGATTTTAACAACCAAATTACAACTTTGTTGACTAAAAATTAATAATTTTGAGATTTTTCTAGTAATTATTGGATCCAATTAAGTGAAGTATTCATAATTATGTTATTTGTGTACTTTCAACCTCAAAATTTAGTCATAAAAATGACAAATAGATTATATTGTAGTCTTTATATGTTGTTTTTGTTACTTTGTAAACGTATCCATATATTGTTGGGGTACAATTTCGACCAGCCCAAATTACCCTCTGGCCCTAGCGGCCCAATAATGGTCATCGAACGAATCGAACGAGATTAGCTCAATCGAATCAGCTATTCGTTAGGTTCGTTTGGATCGATTGCTTATTCCAAAAATTTTCGTCCAAGAATGACCCCGCTCTTTCAGGCCATTATTTGTCTGGATCGATCGTATCGATTCGACGGTTGAAAGCACGATCTAACGGTTAAGATGCGTCAAGTCTTGGACCGAAACATGAGGAAGATGTGATTTCTGCAGCTACTCACTAACCGACACGTGTCCCACTATTATAGTTATTCACGAGGCACTACCCCACTCCGCTTGGCGGTTGACGACCATGATTCTATCTCATACCCTATATATAGGGAGAATGTAGCTTTGTTGAGATATAGAAAATAGACGCAGGAACTCTGACAATTTATTTTCTTTGTAATCTTGTACTAATTGTTTTCATAGTGAACTAAAGTAAACGTAGCTCTTCATTAACAAAATGAACCACTATAAATCTTGTGTGTACTTTTATTTCTACATTATTTTTTTCATTTTACCTTAATATTGCATATATATCCGAGTGAACCGGTTCATTCAACGGTGATTTGAGGGCCCAAGTTTTTAGTTATTTGATTTAGAATTTCTTCAATTTGATTGTAGATTCACCATCTACATATATTAAAGTATTTTGTCCTTATTTATTTATTTTTTTTAATTTTAATTCACAACAATAACAACCCAACATAAGTTATATAATGGAGAAAATTTGATGAAATTTCATGAACAAAAAAACGGAAAACTTTTTATTAAGAAGAAGAAGAAGAAGAAGAAGAAATATCAAAACTTATATAATGGAGAAACGAAATTCAAGGATTTTTTTTCTTTAAAATATATGTTAAAAATATATATTAAGTCAAAAGATCAAAATGGTCATTTGTTTAAATCCATCAATATTTAACGAATTTAGTAGCGAAGCTATAAAAAAAAGACAAGTTTCATAGTTCAAAGAATGTGTTTTGTTATAGCTTAAAGTTAATTGACCAAAATGGAATAAGTTATATAATTAAGGCGTCAAAAGTGAAATTATTAGCTAATTTTGTTAATATTTAACAGATTTAAATAATAAAATAATCAAAATAGAACAAATTAAATAATTTAAAGGTGAGATTTTTATGTTTTAAAGTGTAAAAAGTAAAATAGAACAAATTACAAAGTTGAAGGGTAAAAGCAAAACAAACCCTATCCTTTCTTTCGCGCGGAAGCAGGGTACGTGTTTGCTCGTGACGACAGCGTACATTTTTTTTTTTTTTGGTGAACAGGTACCAAGAGGAACAAGACAACAATACAAGCCTCAGACTCGTACTAGTCTCAAAAAAGGGAGGAAAAAAAATCATACCTGTACCATCCCAAAAGAAGGCAACAGGATAATCGTCCAAAGACCGTCACGCGGATAATTTTAAATCAAAAGCCAGTGTATAGAAATAGAATCTGTTCAAGCTGAAAAGTTCAATAAAAAAGCTGGAATCTCATTCAGATGCAGAAAGTGAAACCGCTCGAACTAATATTTTTTGTTTTCTTAACTCTCCTAGATTCTTGGCTGCGGCTGACAATTGTACGAGCTGCTAAAAAAAGGTAAAACGTTAAATTAATCAAATGTATTGCTGGAGTTGGGAGGACATCCGTTCTATCTAGATGGTTAGGATACTCGAACCCCGGTTCGAGTCCCGGCAACGGAAGTTATTTTTTTTTTTTGTTTTTGAAGCTTTTGAAGAGGAGGGTGACAGAAAAACAATGGTAAACATAGATGCATCCTTGACGCGTATACGTTGCAAGTTCCTTGGTGAAAATAATAGGCATAGACTTGTAATTCCATTCACGAAAGGATGAGTTGAGCCCTTTGACTATTCGTGTGTATACCTTTAGGACAATAAGTTAATAAATTATAACATTTTAAATATCCTGTATAAATTATTTGTAGCAATTAACAAATGACCCTCTTAATTTTTTTTAAAAATATTTATAGAAACAAGAAATGAGTTTATCATAATTGCACAAATAACGTAACGGTAATTTCATAGCCGAACTTCCCAGGTTTTTTTAATGAGTCCATCAAGTAAAAAATTAGTAAATATTACATAAAAAAAAAAATAGAACGTATCAAATAAATATTAATAGAGCATTTGGGAAGTGAATAGTTTGAAGCAAAACCAATGTAACAAAAATTTTATGGGCAAAACATTATAGCAAATTGGTATTATAACAAATTGGGTTTCAAACAAAATTTTTTGGTTCAAATTATATTACCAACCGACCTAAGTAAATTAATAAATTTCATTTGAGGCTTAATGGATGTAAAATCCAACATGTCCAGATCAATCAAATTTGGTCATGGGTCACTACAGTTGATAACAAGGCAAATTCCTGGTTTATCAAGCTTGACTACTTACTAACCCAAAAAATGGAGCCTTGATTTTTATTTCCCAGCAAAAGGCCATTTTTCTCCTCCCTGCTAGGTTTCGTCCACTTAATTAATTGTGCAACTCCAACACATTGGCAAATGATGCCAAGTTCCAGGATTCCACGTCGCTGCCAAAGAAGCGTCAAAGACAGTTTGTCCGAAACACAAGAGAAGAGTGTACATGTAAAGCTTTGTTTCTGTTCCTAATAGTACAAGTACTTCGGGCTAAGAATTTTTACAACTCTAGAGAGAGTATTTACATCACCATAATTACTGAGAACCAAATACATCCTCGACCTTGGAATAATACAAGGAGATCACATCTTCCATACAGAAAACACAAGAGGTCTTTACAAAGCAGTTTCTCTACCTCTCTCCATTGACAAATACTACTGCGTGTTATGCAGACAAAACCCTCGGGTTCGTGTGATTTATAACCAAAGATTAAACAGATGGACGCACAACCACTAGTTCTGATGCTGCAATTCTAAGTTAACAGACCCTTTCGACTTGGTATCACCTTCGGCGCCGTTTTGTATCCACCTGCAACACAATGCTTAGATGAACGAACGATTGACATTATTAGTGGCAAAATACCATTGCATTCACGTTCTCCCTATAATGGTCTCTATTTTACAGCATAAGGTTCTTGTCGTGTACAAGTGATGTCCAAAACCACAGTTCAAAATCAAGTATGGTCATTGCCCAAGAGTATTTTAATATGCAGTGGAAGTAGGTATGCAAGTGGTCTCAGATATTGAGTCAAAGTGGAAGAGATACTGTAAAAATTTTCCATCTAAGTTGATCGGATTATACCTTTGTATCCGAATGTCTGGAAGCATTATGTGAATTCTGCAACTTCTTTTGACCCTCGGATGAACAACTTTCACAGAAGAAGTGATCAAGTCGTTTCGCTTCCTCTGGTGTCATTTCTATACAAGCAGGATGAAACCTGAATCAAAAGTAGTATGCTAAAGATTGGATTGCAAAATCTAGGACCCGTTTCACGATCTCTACAAATTAAGAAGCACATGTAGAACCCCTTTTACAATAGCAATTCAGCAACTAGAAATCCTATGAGACAAAGAAAAACAAGAAACGAGCACAAGTGGATACCATCTATCTATTTGAACCATCGATGCATTTTTAAAATCTTTAAAACTAATCTCAACAATTGGAAGTTGGAAGTCAGTCTTGGAAAGCTTGTTTGAGTAAAAGTTTAAACAACAGGACAAAATGATGAGAATCAAGCAAAATCTGTGCATTCGTATGCACAAATCCAAGAATCAACCTAAATCTGCGCTCTGCTGGGTAAACCAAAGAACTCAAATCCACAGGCTACAATATATAAATTTGGTAGACTCCACACACTCATTTCTTAAGCCTTAGAAATAATGCAAAGTACTTGAGAGATACCGCCCCAAACATTTGTTAATGGCCAGGTTAAAACTAATGATTAAAGTTGTCCTAAAACCATTTTCTACGTAGCAACACACTTCCAAATCCTAGCCTCCAAGGCTGCTCCTATTATGTCTCACATTGGAAATTCTTTTACAGTAGAATTTACGAAGATATACAGGATGAATAAGTTTTTTCTTTTTTTTGGGCTCCAAGGATGAAGGCATGTTTCAGAAATAACTTGTCTACAATCAGTAATTGAGAGGAGGTTTTCCACTTTCTCAATGACAAAAACAATACATGCCACATGGTTATGTATCAGACTCTCAGTGGCTAACTGCTACAAATTCTCATGCAGAAACTTAAGTGATGTGGAAAGATGCTGAAAAAGTATTTCAAAACCACAAAATCAAGTATAGTGTAATTTTTATGAGTTCCTGGATCTTTTTTTTTAACTTTTCTTTGAAGAAAGAAGTCTGAAGCATGTGAAATACTTGAGCATTATTATGATACAAAACTCAACACCTAGCACAGTACATTTGACTAGCAAAGGTCACCTTCAAAACAAAACAGAACAAAACAAAGTACCGACGTGACAGTTAAGTAAGGCCCACAAGACTAGTAACTACGATCCAGAGCCTCTACTTCCGCCATATCTTCCCAATTAGCAAGCTGTCTTCCAAAATGAAGACAAAAACAAACCATCACACTCCAACTGATGCAAAAAATTTCATGGTTCAAAATGATCCCACTGATAATCAGTGTGTGCATCGGACAAGGGCAGGAATGATAACATCCAAAGAATAAATCCTCAATAACAAATGTAGTTGTGACAACAAAAATCCCATCAATATTACTAGCCGTAAAAAATTAATATGCACAGAAGAAATTAAAAGCACCCAACTCACCAGTCACTGCAGCCTTCACACTGAACCATTAGGTCATCGGGATTGTAAGGCATCTCGCACTTGCAATACCTGCCAGCCATATTAGATCAACTATCAGACTTTCTGACCAAAAGAAGAAAACTTGAACTGAAAACCAGAAAAACACAAGTTTACTGAAATTAGAAAAGAAGCATTTCAATGCAGAGGTTCCTAAAACCCAAGATGACACCTATGTCTAAGAAAAATCAAACAGAAATGCTATCTTAACGCAGCTGTGGCAGAAAATGACCAAAAATTTCAAACAATTTACGTCCTCTTACCAAACAGTGGTAGTAGCTTCAGCCTCAAAGCCCAACTAGAACTTTGCAATCAAATACTCGTTCAGACAAAATGCAGATATATAAGAGAACAGTTTTGCCTTTGATTCTAATATAACTAAGTGGAAACACACTATCACAACTAAAATTACTTCAATATCTTCACATTCAACACCATACTAAGATCCAAAAATTCAGAATTTGCCAACAAAACCACAAATTCACACTAATAATTCCCCGATTCAATCAAAACACAACGAAAGTTCAAGTTTTTCTTTCTTTCTTCGCTTTCCTTTTCATTTTGAACACTAAAACAAGAACAAGAGTTGAAAATGGAACATAATTAGCCAAAATTCAAACAATAACACACCAAAAACCAGGCAAAAGCACAATTCAACAAATAAAAATAAAGAGACAATTCGGGGAAAGAGCAAAACATACACGGCAACTCGGTCGGGATTGAAAGCTCCGGTGGCGGAATTATACTCGAAACGGCAGAAGAAGTCGTCGTTTCCAACGGCGTCAAGCTTCGTGTAGCTCTTGAAGCTGTGGACCGTACACTTCCCCTCGATAGTATCGGCGCTCTGAACATCGTAGTGATCGGAGAGGAAAACCTCCTTGGAGCCATGGAACTGCCGGCGACCGCCGATTGACTCCTCCGGCCGGTAGTACCACCGCACGTGCACCTTCACGTTCGCGCCGCGGCTGTCCGCCTCGATCCGCTCGACCCTCGCCACGTACGACGGCTTCCCTTGATCCGACGGCCGCATCAGCACGCAGTCATCGGCTGCTCACCAACAAAAAATTTTAAAATTGAACTATGAAAATTTCACCAAAAAAAAAAAAAGAAATTAAAAAAAGCCCACCACTTTCTCGGGAAAACGAGAAGGAAAAAGAAGGAAAATCCGCTGACCTTTAATGGTTCGGTTGATGTGCTTGACAGTGTAGGAGTCTAGGGTTCGTCTCGGAGCTTTGGGTTTGGCCATGGATATTAGGATATTTTTTTCCTTTTTTAATTTTTGGAGATTATTAGAAGAAAGACATGACCTCGGACAAATTTTCACACACAGCGACAGGGAAAAATAAAAATAAACATAAAAACCAAAATTTAAAAGCCTTCTCCGACAGTCTGCGAAACCAACAAAGGAAAATAAAAATAAAAATAAAAATAATGGCAGGTTAATGCGGAAAAGGTGTTTTACTTAATAGTTATGTTTTGGAAATTAGGGAGAAAAGAATTGAGTGCCTTGAGGTGTATGCTTAGAAAGTGTTCAGCGGTTGATGAGTGGAACAGAGTTTGGCTGAGCTGGGGTGGAATCGTAAGTATGGGATTAGCTAGGGGTGTTTGGCTTTTGGGGTTTGGCGAAAGTAGGGGAAGAAGAAAGTCCACGTCGTCGGCGATTTGGATTTGGTTTATCCGATTCACCAAATTCGTGGGCACTTTTCGTTTGGAGTGGTGTTCACGTCCAAAACTGTTGTAAGGATTAACTACAAGAAATCTCTTTTTTTTTTTTAACATTATGCGGTCAAACTTTAAATGTGACATTTGTTTTTTTTTATTTACATGATATTAATAAGAAACCTCCTTAAATTATGATTTTAAAGATAAATAACATAATATTATATAAATAATAAAATTGATGAACAATTTATTAATAAACCATTATTGCTTATTTTGGTTGCAAGTGAAAGAAGAAATTATTTTTTAAAATTATAATAAGGTTTTTTAGTTTATATTTTAGCAATTAAAATTTTTAAGTTATATCAATTTTTAAAATTCAAACTAGCTTTGGATTTGATGGAGTTAACAAAATACTCCTATATTATGTACTAATGGTTGCTTAACAGAGCGGTTAGAATCATTGGTTAGTACTATTTTTACTATAGCATGTAAGAGTTTTATAATGTAACAACTTTTTTATTATTATTGTAACATGTAAGAGCTTTGCACTATTTATAACTGAGATAATGGTCCAAACCGACTTGCTAAACAAGGTATAAATCTTAATATACACCAACTTTTATTAAAAATTGTAACAAAGGGAGTTTTTTTTGTTAAAACTTTCATATCTCAGGGGAACCATGTTAGATTTTAAAATTTAAGGACACAATGTTATAAAGATTATCGTTAACGGTGAATTTTTGTAATTAAGTTCTCTCGGTGTGTTTAGTAATTTGGAATCCAAAGTGAGAAATTTGGGAAAGTAAAATCAATTTTTTAATTACTGTGGTCTACTTCATGATCAGTTAAAGTTCTTGGCGAGGAAGAAACTTTTTTTTTTTTTTTTTAAATGAAGAAGAAACTTTTTTTTTTTTTTTTTAAATGAAGAAGAAACTTTTTTTTTTTTAAATGAGGAAGAAAAACTTTTTGTTGAAGCAACATTCTCCACTCACAAAAAAGCTATTCTCTCTTATAGGCTACTTTTCACAAAATAACTCAATTGTAGTTTTAATCCCTGGTTTAATCTCAACTTTTACTTTATACATGACGCCGCACAAATTTTTGCAAAAAATAGATGGGAAAGGTTTTGGTAGAGAATACAAAATTCTCCACCCATGGAGAAGAAATTGCAACCCTTGGTTTATTTTTTTGAATGGCTAGTCCTAGACCCATTATATTCCTATTTCCTGATATTGTTGTATTTGTTCATTTATTTATGATATGATATATGAGTGCTAAGAACCTTAACTCATTCCTACTCAAAACCTACCCCTCTCAGGTTGCCACGTTTCTAGGGGTTTTGTAGTTGAGCCACTCTTAGCTATGCCCCCACTCAGATTTTACAAGTTAGACTTTTATCCCTGAATTTTGTTAAAAAATTTTTGTATTGCCTCACTTCATTAAAAAAAAAAAAAAAAAAAAAAAAAAAAAAAAAAAAAAAAACTTGTCGTGCCCTCACTCAAATTTAAGAAAAATTTTAACGCCGTAATTTTTCAAAATTGGTAGTAATATCTCACTTTATGAAAAAAAAAAAAAAAACATAATTGTTTCCTATTTAATAATTAAAATACATGATTATGCTCCTTTTTCCACTAAAAAAATCAGCTCTATTTTTTTTCCTAGTACCCCGCTAAAATGAATCTATGGCTCTGTCATTGTATAGGTCCCAATTTTTTATTTTAATTTTTTGACAAAAAAGCATTGAAAAAGAAGTGTTTTAACCAATTAAAAGTTAACGCATCAAATGGAGTTAAACCCGACAAAGATAAATACAAGTACTTTTTAATACCAACCTCTATGATATGTGAATTATCATTCTAATATATCTTTATAAAAACCGCCATGTTAATTAATGAACAGATACAAATTACAGCTGTATGAGTTGAATTAAATTTGGGATCCCGTTCGTAATCTATTTCTAGGTCATGGGTGAAAAGCAATGGGAAGTCAATAGATGCCTATTAGACAATAAAAAAATATTGAATTGCCATTAGTGAAGCTTTCAGGTTTTTCCACATAACCCCACAAATAAAACTTTCTAGATTAGTTGGGTATCCCATCAAATGTCCTAATTTTAGAAACTTAATATTTCGAGTATGATCTGTAACAGCATCATGGAAGCTCAAATGGGCTGCAGTTTGTGTTGTGATTCAGAAGCTTCCCATTTCATTCAGCATAGAATGTGTTCACATTTCATTGTTCTTCCTTCTTTTTTTTGGGTTCAAATTAAATTAGATTAAGCAAACAAACTTCCCCACATAAACACTGCACTTTTGCTTCTTGGAATCTTTCTTGTGTTGGAAAGTAATGTATTTATAGGTTTGCAAGGTTGGGATGAAAAGGGGGAAAGTTTGGAGCCTTTTTAACAAGAAATTGAAGTAAAACTAGCTAGCACACGTAGAGGCACCAGTTGACTCGCGTTGGGAACGCAAAATTTCTGGAATCAGCTTCTATTTTTTTTTTTTTTTTTTTTGCTTGCCTGACTGGTGCTGTGGTGCCATAACACCAGCGCCTAGTTCCACCTGCATTTTAACCTACGGAGCCCAAAACTTGTCCAAATTATTTTTTTTAGCTCGTCTTCCTTATCATCCAAAACACTAGCAAAACATAAAAAAAATAAAAAATAAAAAAATAAAAAAAAAACGAAGAAACTAATAAAGAAAACATAAAAAAGAATGATAGAAAAAAAAATGAAATTAAGCCCTTATCAATAACCATTGGCATGTCATATCAGGCGACGACCCAATTACATTAGAGGTTGATGCTACTTAAGTACTTATGCTATAGAGCTTACTTAAGTACTTAAACTATGAACTAAAATATTGATAGCAACTATGTGCACATCACTTACTTTTGCAGCGTTGAAGACAACGTTTTTGCAATCAGGAAGAATACTTATGGACCAAGGTGGGAGCTCATATTGCCTATTGTTGAAAGTTACCCTCGCAGCCGCCTTTGGATTATAGTATGAGAGAAAAGCTGCACATCCTCCTGACTTGGAAGAGAATACATATGCCTGAAAAATATGGTATTGAGTTCCAGGTTAGACAAGCAAAGAATTCCCAATACACAGAATTTGCTAATATGTTGAGTGAAGTTGAGTATAAATTCTTCCTTTTGACCTCAAGGATTCCAGATTAATTTTATTTGATTTTATTTTTTAATCTTATGTCTACTTAGATGCTCTTTCATGAAATGTGTCGATTTCCATTGAGATAGAAGCCAACAAACCTGTTCGTAGCTGCCTAAGGATTTGAGTTAGGATCAGCATCTAGTAGACTCTTTCACATTGTTTAACAGCATTATGGAGGTACTTTAAGCGGCCATACTTAGGTTGCCTGGTCAAGCCTGTTATATAAGCACGAGGAAGACAGTTTAGATCCTTTACAAAAATACAATCAAGGAAAAAAGAAGGTATAAAGAATGACCATACAAAAAATCTTCAAAGAGAATAAAAATACTTTCAGACTTCCAATACACATTTAAGAAATTGATGGCCTATCTGTTTTTTGGATTTGAACAGAAAATTTAAAAAGAAATTTAATGTTCTTACGAGAGAAAACACTATAGCAAAAATGTTTATACTGTGGTTCAAACCCCCGAGAAAATGGGCTCTAAGTCAATCCCTTCCCATATTCATCAATGGGAGCATCATAGTCATAGCTGGTAGTGATAAAGGGACCTCCACCAGTTCTTCCAAAGTTGGTTCTTCCATGATACTGCATTTAATAGCCAAGCATGTTAGCTTAATTCTTCTCACATTTAGACTGCTTTTACCATGAAGAGTAATGCATTGAATGACTATCGGTTTGAAGTGAGTCTAAATTCTGAAAAATTTCGTCTTCCAGAACTAATGCACACTTAGACTGCGAAAATGCTACGTGGAAACTTAAGTAAACTTATCTTTTAGAACTGCCATTATAGACTATTGTAATGGCCTTTATTTAAGCACGTTTTCAATAGGAAGCGTAAACAAATGAATTACTCAATTGAAAATCTGGAACTACTTTGCACGGTATTGAATACATTGGGCTTATTACTAACGATGTGATAATTTACAAAGGAGCCTCCCTTTTGGATGAACCGAGCAACTGCAAATGCCAAATCCCGGACAGCTCGTTGATAAATTGGGCCACCAAATTCCATAAACCTGTACAAGGATTAACAAAATAGAAGAAAAGATATGAATAAATAATTTAACAATTCTAATTTTAGTTCACCATAGTTGAAGTGGGAGGGTGTAGGAAATACCAGCCACTCCAAGCCTCAGTCCACAGAGTGGGTTTGTAAGGTTTGTTTGGACTGAAATAGTCACAGTAAAAACCATTGCAGCTGTTTATCTGCAAACCATTTAGAGAACATTAAAATGCAAACGAATGATATGTTATTGAATTTTAAAAAGAGAGCAACACTTAATGGTTTAAATTTATGAACTTCTAGCAATCTTCTCTCCTCACAATGAAATTTTCCTTTGGTATTTAACGTCATAAATATATTCTAGTTCTTTATGCCATACGAAGTTTCATAATTGCCAGTGCCAAAAACCATTTGGAGTTGGAGAGTTCTAAGTTACCACTGGGTCTGGTGCATCACTTTCCTTGCACATGACCCAAGGCACCCCAGTGCCAATTTCAACTGCCATCTTTGCAGCCCAAGTCATGTATGCATAACCAGCAGCCCCAAATGCCTTACTTTCTGGCTCATACTCGTTCTCAATCTTTACAACAAACCCCATTATGAAAGAGGTTAATTTGACGGACAGTTTTGATAGGGTATGGAAAAATATCTTATGGGTATGACACAATTTTTAACGTAGGCTGTTTAACATAATTCCTTAAATTGTCATTTTATTTTTTTTCATATAACATGATTCTGTTGTGATTTGGGTTTCAGAAATGAGTTTACCAGTAGGAGATTTACCCTATCGCAGAATTCTTTTGATTTGATGAACATAGTCAAACACACAATACAAAAAATGGACTTCTAGTAAATTATCCCATATACGACATGCTTGAGAGATGGGTAAGGTATCCTCACAGTGTTGACAAGCAAAGTTGAAGGGAAATACAAAGCAATAAAGTTTGATAAGAAAGTACTATATAGCCGAGAGAGTAATGGGACCACCTTGAGACTGGAACAACTTTTCATCTTTCATCATTTGAACAATTTTCTGGCTAAATTTCTGCATGGCTGACTGCTGCAACATGAAAAATTAGATAAACACAGTAAAAATTATAGTTCAAAACAAATTAATTAAAAACTTAAAAAATAAAAATAGAAAAGCACAAAAGAAGAACATAGACAAGACTTGAAAGGCCCATTATCTGTCCTGAAGCTAATGCCAGGAACATACTTGAGCCAAACAGGAAACCCCCTAAAAATGTATCACAAAAACACCGAGATTATGAACCAACTAAAATAAAACTTTTTTTTTCTTCTTTTCTTTTTTTCTTTCCCTTTGGCTTACCCAGAGTTCCATTCAGAACAAATATAAGGCCCCATTAGAAGATGCACCTAGAGCCCTGCTCTCTGGACAGTCTTGATGAACCCAACGAAGTCATTTCTTCCCTCAAAGTTGTACTAAACAACCAACATAAACAACATTTCTTCCCTCAAAGTTATACTAAACAACCAACATAAACAAAAGCAAAACAATTAATTGTCAATCCTAGAGAATGTGATAGAAAAATTTTGAATCGCTACAAAAATTTAAAAAAAATGAAAAAAAGAACACGTATACATTATTGCCAGGAGAAGGTTCATGAAGATTCCAAAACACATAGGAGTCAATAACATCCAAGCCACCATCTTTAGCTTTCTGTACAAGACCAGCCCACATCTGCATTTGCATTTTCACCCACGACATTCAATAGTTTTTACATAAAAATCACATTTCCTGAGAGTAATTTCAAATGGGTAACCAGAATTTTTTGTTTAAAAAAAAAAAAAGAATAGTAGAAAACCTGAGTGGCACTTCTGGGGTAATGTATGAACCCAGAAAAGAGAATATATCTTTGCCCATTAATGACAAGAGCCTTCCTGTCGTAGCCAACGTTGCATTGTGTCAGCTTAAGGCTTAGAGATAGCAACACTAAGCAGAGTGAAAACCAGGTGACAGCTGACTTAGCTTCCTTTTTTTTTTTTGGCTCTCTCTTTCCCTCCCTAGGAAAGGCAGAGAGAGTGAGGAGAGAGAAGTAGTGGTTATAATCCCCAAAAGAACTTTCAAAATGTGGTGATTGCTCACACAAGAAATCAGAACCCAGAATCCATTTGTTTTTAACAATATCACACCAATCCACACGCTCACTCACGCACGGTGTGAGAGTTCGCTTGTTGCCAAAAGGTTGTCATGCACAATGTGGACGACAAAACCAAACTTTTTTGTTTTACACTTCATTATTTTGATACGTAATAAGAGAATTTTGAAGTACGGTATGAAGGGGAAAAAAAAACAACTAGTAGAACATAAGTTTTAAACTATCAGGTTATATAATTGGGAAATTACACTACATAACACAGTTTAATTTTAATATGAGTAAATTACACTTTTTGAAAATATTTAACTATATAACTTTTTTGAATCTGAGCATCTTTTACAAATATTGAATTTTCAATTTTACTCGCTACTTTTTTTTTTTTCTAAATTACTTAGTGTCTAGTTTTATCTACTGGTTGTAAACTAAAATTTATACTAAGTACATCATAATCATATCCTTTATATTATTGAACACTTCATATACATAATTATGGACTTTTAAAAGTATTGGAACCTTTATGATATTTGCATGCATACATATATATATATATATATATAGAGTAAAACTACAATAAGACCCACAAAAAATTCTCATTGATAAAAATCTTTTTGTATTATCAGATTTAAATCTAATGGCCAAAAATAAAAAAGCTTATCTTTAATTAGATAAGCCCACATACACTTGATTTTTCAAATAAAAAATCCAAAAATAGCAAAAAAAAAAAAAAACCTTTCAAAAAAACTTGAAAAAAAATCCCATGCCATCGTGCACGAGACACATGGAGGCTAATCTTTCCTTTCTTCTCCAATGATGGCGTGGTGTCAATAGAGAGGAAGTACACTCGACGGTGTTAGATTGTTGGTGAGTTTTGGTCGTCTGGAGAAGATGTCGATGACCCTAGATCTGTCATCACTAAGAGGGGGACGCCAAGGTCGGGATTCCATCGTGACCCATGGTCGTGGCGTCCCTATAGCGACACCACCTTCGCGAACAATTGTGGTTGCATTCCCCCCGCGACCCATGACTTGCAACAGAGATAGTTGTGAGTCTGCTCAAAAGCCGCCACTATTTGTCGTGACCGACCCCTTCGTAAATCATGATTGCCTCCTTGAGTCGAGATCCACCACTGTTTCCCCCCTCCCCCTCCCTCTCCCTCGCTTCCAATAGCAATCCTTCGCAAAGGTTCGTTGCTCTGTTGCCTGAGTTCCAACAGATAAGATAGTAAAAGTATACATTTTACAAGACTTAAATCATTTACTTATGCTTTTATTTCTCATTAAATCCTCTACTTAATAGCATTTTATATTAATTTGTATTTTTATGTCTTAGTGTATAAATGTGTTTTTATTGTATTTTTATGTTTAATAATATTCTTGGTAATTTTTAGAGTCATTTCGGTGTATTAAATATTTGTTTAATTTTTAAATAATTAAAATCACAAAAATAATTAATGGTAATTTTATTTTGAGTCCTAAAGTGTTTGTAAATAAGTTTTTAGTTTCTAAGTATATTCTATTATATTTTTATAAATTTATAAAAATATTTGCAAGTAATAAAAATCATATATGTATTAAACCAAAAGAAACTAGAAATTTTAATAGTTTGTAATTAATTTTGTGTGTTTTATTGTAAAAGAAATATTTTTAATATTATAGCAAATATTTTATTTGTAAAATAATTAATTTTAGTATGTTTATTAATTTTAGATTTAAAATCTCTAAGAAAAACGAAGCAAAACGGTGCAAAAATTGGCAAAAAAAAACCTCAAATGCTCAAGAAATAAAAAAGAAATTTAAAATCATAAGAAAAGCCACATGACACACCAGGGCCGTTGGATCAAGCCACCCAGCTCATCTGAACACGTGGCCTGACACATGTCAAGGAATCTTAGAATCCTGCCTTGAATTTGCTGTGGCTTAACCCACATGAACGCGTCTTGATAACCATCTGATCTGTGTAGTTTGACTGATCCAACGAATGAATACTTGCATTTACTTCTCCTTGCACCAACTTGATCCAGCCCATTCTTTTAGTCCACAGTCAACCATCAGCCTTGCAGCGTCTATCACCCATATGCGAAGCACCAGATCACAAATAAAAAAAATGCATTCTCAAGAACGCTGAAATGCAAAAATAAATAAATAAATAAATAAAAATAAAAATCATTCAACGTGATTCTCATGAGTAGGGGCAACCCAAAAAAAAAGAAAAGAAAAGAAAAGAAAAAAATAAAAAAATAAAATATAATAAAATATAATAAAAATATTATTTAAAAATTCATAAATAGTATAAGGGACTCCTCCCCACCCCTTTGAAGGCATCCCTCGGCCATTTTGGCCCTTCTTTTTATCTGCCGAGCCTCATGCTCAATAGTACCCCTTTTAGGAGGAGATATTACTAGAGCATTCTTCCTACCTTACTAAAAATATTAAAATAATTTCTAAATTAGTATAGAGAGCCTTTTAAGAAGAGAAATTGCTAGAGCACTCTTCCTACCCTACTAAAAATATTAAAATAATATTTAAATTAGTGTAGATAGTCTGGTGGGATAAAAGAGATGATCTTGTATTCTTAGTATTATGGTATAAATTTTACCTCTGTATTTGTTTTGTAATGCTTATATTTTTACGAAATAAATTATATTTTCTATTTCTTTAATAATAATTATTAATGTTGTTATGTTGTCCAATTCTTACATAAATTCAGTCATGTTTTCTTTATGTAATTTAATTGTATTGCATAATTAAATTAATAATGCTGAAATCATGTTTGTCTATTAAATTAAGTTTCTACTATTATAGACATGGACTAACAAAATTAATGCTTAGTAATTCTTGATTTATTGTCGACAAAGCATGACATAGTGTATTCCTAAGCTATTTAATAAGACGAGGTGCTGTCAAAATTAACGTAATAATTTATTCCATTTAAATACATTAAATTTGTTTTGTTATTATCTTTTTTATCTCAAAATTATGTTAATTATAATTGAAATAATAGTGGTTATAATTTTCATAATTAGTATACCAAATCATTAAAGAGAGATGATTATTTTGCTAGTTTCTATAGGAAAACTCCTACTACATGTTCATAATTAGTGCACCAAATCATTAATGAGAGATTATTATTTTGCTAGATTTTATAGGAAAACACTTACTGTATTATAGCTTGCTCTATTGTTGCTTTAGGTAGATTTATAAATTAGTAAATGTGCTTGCAATTAATAAGAAAATATATAATAGACCAAATGCTTTAGATAGATATTATTTAGAGTTAAATTTCATATCAGTTATAAAACATACAAATGATTCTTAAAACTTCACCATTTTAATTTTATGTTTTAAATTCTTATTTAAAAATTGTTAAAAAAATATTTATTTTCTTCAAAATCTCAATAAAATCACAATTGCCTTTTCAACCATTAAATCGTCAATTCTTCAAAAATCCACATTCCTGTGGATACGATAACCTTTTTATACTATAAATGTCCAATTTTAAAGAATCATTTTAGGCGATATGAACAAAAATTTAGCGCTGTGCTTGGGAGGTGCCATCACTTTGTCAAATTACTAAATTAAGTAGGAAAATAGGTAAGTGATCTATCTCTATCCTTTGTAAGTTTTATTTAATTATTTTCATATTTTAATTAGTTTGTTTATTATTAAAAAAAAACCAAAATTCAAAATTCAAAAATTAAAAAAATTAAAAAAAGAGTAGATGTTTTTGACACACTACTTTATTCAGTCTAGATAAAGAAAAGCTTAACATGTTATCTTTTGTTTTGCAAGTTTGAGTAATCATAAAATTTATTAGATTCTGTCAAAAAGGCTTACCGTTGGGACGCAATCCCATGACCACAAGGCTAAAACCTTTGGCTAAGAAAGTTGGGAATTCTAAGCGTGCCGGGTGTGACCCCCAACTACCTAGGAATTTGATTAATTGAGCATTATTTAAAAAACTTAAAAAAATAAAAAAAATAAAAAAAATGTTTTGAAAAATTCATCGACATTTTGCTGCAAGTTTTTCTCAAAAACACTTAGAACTGTTTTATAATACTTGGTGGAGATTTAGAGACTTGCTAGATAGGTACCCTCATTATGGTCTTTCTAGAGAATATCTATCAGAAGTCTTCATAAATAGGTTAAGTCATGAAACAAGAAATTAGGTAGAGAAAGGAGATTGTATCACCACTTTTACCAACACACTGTTGACGAAGGCTATTTCATGATAGAAGATATAGCCGAGTATGATTATTGAAGATTGAATAGTTCTAGAAACAACTTTATTTGGGAGAACAATTCAAATTTTACAAAACCTTGGCCTGATACTCAACCCAAAATTTTGGAGTCAAATTTTGAATTGCAAGAGACATATAGTGACCCAAATAGGCTAAATTTGGAAGATACCTTAGAAAAATTGGAAGAAACATTTAGAGAAATATATGGAAACCATGAGATATACAGACCTAGATAGGTTTGAAAATTTTTTTTGTCAATTAGTATCAAAGGTAGAACAAAATAAAACCATTCTTGTTAATGATACTTTAGCACAAACTTGTCACTAGAATAACTTGTGGAGCCAATAAAGCAACATCTTGAGTTATTTAGAGAAGATTCTTTAGGTGAGGAAGAAGCAATATACCTGGCCATGAAAGATGAATATTTGGAACTCATCTATTTTGAGGAATAACTATTAGGAGAAGAATGTGAGGAAGAGAATGAAGACTTAGCTGTAGAAAAGGAATAATCGTCACCCTTAGTTCTAGGTTCTCAATCTCAGTTGTCACAAAAGTTTACCAAAAACCATTCTTATTGAGATTCTATGTGATCACCACCTCTTTCATCACCTTTAGCATCCTTTTATGGACTTATCAAGAGCGTAAAATGAGTTCAAGTTTCACAAGTTTAAATATTTCAAATTTTGTTGATCTTAAGTGTAAGTTCACACAAGACCCATATGTGGTGTCTTTTGATATTTATAATGGGAGGAAACCACTATTTGACAACTGTCACTAGAAGAGAGTTGAAAGAAAGATTTGTTGAATTTAGAGTATCAAATGATGGGAAAGCACTATCAAAGGAATGTTTTTACATTCTCTTATTTGTAATATATTTTGTAATATATTTATGTGTTATTGTGTGCTATTTTGATTTTCTTTTAAAAATTTTAAGAAAATGTTGAAATTTATTTTAAAAATTTAAACTGTTTTCAATTTTCTCTCGAGACGCATTCTAATGGGTTTAATTTTACAAATGCAATTTGTTTGGATTTTCAAGTAAATTTTCAATAAAAAAAATATGTGTTTTGACTTCTCATTTTAATTTTCCTTAAAAATCATTAAAATTAAATCATTTAATAATTCCTTTAGAATGGCTGAGAAGAGCACAACAGTTTCAGAATGAAATGGTAGCAAAGTGTTTCTCTGCCGATACTTCGACATTTGAGTTGTTTGTCACTATGATTTCTGCTGGTAAGTTAAGATCCTTCCTTGCAACCAGTGGGACAAAAGATTTCACGAGGTGTAGCTATTGTTTAAAATGGGATGATCAATATATGTGTACTCCAACTGTCCGCATATTTTCATTTACATGATTTACATGAAGGGTTATTTTCCCGTCTATTGCTTAGAACATTTGGATTCTCAAGGTTTAAACCCAAACTAGAAAGTTTTTTCTTTCGATGTGTATTAAGCTCATAGATTTATGTGTGCTTTGGGAAGAAAAAAAAAGTTCTCGAGTTTCCCCGTAAAAGATTCTCTAATTTCTATAGGATTAGTTAGTGGCATCATATCTTACCAAATAAATAAATAAATAAACAATGGAAAAGATTACATTTTGGAAATTGAGGATTTCATGTTACCAAAACAACTTTTAGTCTTCTTTCTGCTTGATTTGTGTAGTTTCCCCCTTTTAATTTAGAGGATTCCTCATAATCTTTCCTTTGTGTTTGATCATTTTGTCAGTGAAAGGAATTGTCTTGTGAAACAGCGCAAGATTGAAACTTTTCATCAGTTTGCCCCACTTTCTGTATTCTTTCTACTCTCTTTATCCAGTTTTTGGGATCTTGACGCAAAGTTGACAAAAAGGAAGGAAGAGAGAGAGAGCAATGAGAGGATTATTTGCGTAACATATAAGTATATTTCTTTTTTAGCTATGAAGTGAATCACAATTTTGATGCTTTTGGATATTAAGAACAATCCAGTTTTGGCATGGCGTGGAGTGTAAGGATAAGGATTCTGGCAAGACGAGTAAAGACATTGACTCTCTTTCTAGTAGAGGATTGCTCAATTCTCCACCAAGTTTTTCTGCTTTATTGATGTTATGTAATTTTATTGTTATTTCTTGTTCCTTATCTGTCTAGTGTTTTCTTTCTATTGTTATGTATATGCAATGTGCATTTCGTTTGAACTCATGGGCCTTTGGTTTAGCACTAATAATTCTCTGGAATGCCGTCTCTTTGAATGATGTTTTCCATTTATAAGACGATTGATAATGTAAATATTAATGGCAACGTCACATTTGCTACCAAAATGTGTGAAAATAACATATTTAATGTTATTTTATTTTATGCTTCAATGTATAATACCATTTAATGTGCCATATTTGTAATTTGTAATGATTATTAAGGCTTGAAACTTGTAAAAATAAAGGTATAATATTAAAATAATTAAAAAGTATAACAAATTTGACATTAAAAAAGATATTGTATTAGATAATATTTTTTACACTTAAATGTTAAATTTATTATTAACATATTAATTTAGCATAGGAGATGTTCGGAGGTATATTTATTGATAGAAATTGAATAAATGAGAAGCACTAAGAGGTTCCATCAATGTCAGTTTGAGAATATTCACCTTATAAAAACATCATTTTCATTTTCCAAAAGATAAAGTCTGTAGTGGAACCGGCATGTGTTACAAAGCTCTATTGTTGGGCCTTTCCCTTAGACGAAAAGTATCACTCAAGCCATAAATTTCACATCAAGACCCTCAAAGAAGGCCACTAAATAATATTCTATTATCCTCGTGTCATCTCCCTCGAATATTCTATTCATTGACGCTTTTATTTAAAGATGGATCAATTTCATAAAATTTTCACGAACAATGTATCATAATTTATCGTGCCCTTAAACTTTGAAAAAAGTTCGTTTTACCCCTGAATTTTATAAAATCATTCAAAAACGTCTCTTGAAATAATGTATTCCTATAAATGGCACCCCAATAATTGATTTTATGGCACTTTGCCCTTCAAATTTTATAAAAACAGGAGGATATTGGGGGAATTTGATGTAAAGTCAAAAGTTGAAGAGCAAATTGATTTGAAATTAATGATTCACTGTGGGATTTATGAAATTATAACTAATGACACATCATTATTGTTCTGCTAGTTTTGTAACACATTTAGATAGAGGAGATGATTTAATACAAGTTCAAAAAAATATTAAAAAAAAAAAAAAAAAAAAAACTTTGCGGAAAACATGCTAAACTAGAGAACAGAGTTAAAAGGCACTCGTGAAAATTACCTTTGAACTTTCATATTTCAGTCCTGGGACCCATGACAACAAATCAGTTCATAAATGAATCGTATCTACTTTCCTACTCTCCAAGCAGCCTATATCCTACCTGCATACAAAGAAATAGAGTAAGGCATGTGTAACATTTACGTGTATGTTATGTGCATATTATAAATATATATATACACAAACACACACGCAGAGAGGTGTGTAAACAAGTTTAACCTGAAAAAGGAAACACGTGACTCATAAACTACACTCGGAAAAGCTCAGTAAAAATAAATTAGGGAGCCAAATGAGGGCGTATCACAACGAGCTGTGGACTTGAACTTGAAGCAAAACTGTTTTATGGGCAATGAACTTGGCAAAAGTAATCAAAAAGATTTAAGATACAGAAAGCACAGCATTTTGGAACAATTGCTTTTGTCTACCTTAACATGGAACCTATACCATGGGATGGTACAAGCCGGGGCGACGGACAACTAGGATTGCAACCATTTTCTGAGCTGTCCTGGTCCTTGCCTTTCACCATCATTTTGGCTTGAACTCTTTTGAGTATTTGGATTTATATTGTTCAATAAGCATGTCAAGCTTATCTACAACATCTCGCCCCAATGGGTCCTTGTTCTTGTTTGGTCTCTTCCTTCTCTTCAAACTATTTTCCCTCTCAACATCTGTAGTAGGATCCTGCGGCTTCCTCTTTTTAGGTTTCGTATGTCTCCCCAGTTGATTTTGGTTTTTGGCTATCGATAGGTTTCCTGCCATATTTCTCATTTTTTGGGTTCCCTTTGAAGCTTTTTGTTAGAGTATGGTGACCCGAATTTAGTTTGACCCGACCCAAAAAGCTCGCGGTGCGACAAATTGTGGTGAAAAACAAAAATAAGATTTTTCATGAGATTTGTGGTGGTAGCGGAGGGATCGGGCCGATAGGCCCGATCCCGTAGCCCACCACTGATCTCGCTGGGGGTGCGGGGGCGGAGCCCTGCGGTACGGACCTGTGTTATTGGGCCGTTTAGTTTATATTTTTGGCCCATAGGGTTTTGCCTATACCTATTTATATAATGTATTGCGTTAGGGTTTGTTTTTACCGAATTTTAAGCCTCCCTAACACCTTCACTGTAATCTTCTCGAGTTTAGTGATTTTCTTCTCCTCTGGCCATGGTTTTTTTCCCGATTTAAGTTTCCACGTAAATTCTGTGTATTTTTATTCTTTGTTTCTATCGCATTACTTTTGCAACACTTTTCCCCTTCCGTTCTGAGCCCCTTGGTATTTCTTTTGAGGGAAACTCTTCTGCCTTTTCAAAGGCCGGATTGTTTGTCCACCTCTTTAAAGCTCCACGACCTTCAATTGTCTCTCCACTGATAGCCGTATATTCTACTTCAGCTTCTTTGTTTACTGCATCATTGGGTGTTCGATTTTCGCCTTCAGATTTCCGCTTTTTGGATTTTTTCTCGTTTGGAGGGGAATCTAGTCTATTGGAGTCGTTCATTTGCTGTGCGTCTTTCCGATCGTCGTGGGCCTCATGCTGAGCTCTTTGCTTAGCTTTCCGTAGCTTCAACAATTGAACATTGTCAACAGCAAACTCCACGATTGGCCGGTGATCAGGACCAAAAGTTGCTGCAAGTCAAAGAACAAAAAATTGACAAAAAACATAACGCTGAATTAGAATAGAGTTTATGTGGTGAGCAAGGGCACACTCACTTATCAGAGAACCCGCGATCAAGGCCCTAAAAATAGAATCCCATGGGAAGCATGGTTTTTAGGGGTTCAAGGCCATAACCAACCCATTGACTAAATC
>CAMOHE010050109.1:100518-141037 GCA_946598075.1 Artocarpus hirsutus
GGCAATGAACTTGGCAAAAGTAATCAAAAAGATTTAAGATACAGAAAGTACAGCGTTTTGGAACAATTGCTTTTGTTTACTTTAACATGGAACCTATACCATGGGATGGTACAAGCCGGGGCGACGGAAAACTAGGATTGCAACCATTTTCTGAGCTGTCCTGGTCCTTGCCTTTCACCATCATTTTGGCTTGAACTAGTTTTAGTATTTGGATTTATATTGTTCAATAAGCATGTCAAGCTTATCTACAACATCTCGCCCCAATGGGTCCTTGTTCTTGTTTGGTCTCTTCCTTCTCTTCAAACTATTTTCCCTCTCAACATCTGTAGGAGGATCCTGCGGCTTCGTCTTTTTAGGTTTCGCATAGTTTCTCATTTTTTGGGTTCCCTTTGAAGCCTTTCCCCTTCCGTTCTGAGTTCCTTGGTATTTCTTTTGAGGGAAACTCTTTTGCCTTGTCAAAGGCCGGATTGTTTTTCCACCTCTTTAGAGCTCCACGACCTTCAATTGTGGCTCCACTGATAGCCGTATATTCTACTTCAGCTTCTTTGTTTACTGCATCATTGGGTGTTCGATTTTCGCCTTCAGATTTCCGCTTTTTGGATTTTTTCTCGTTTGGAGGGGAATCTAGTCTATTGGAGTCGTTCATTTGCTGTGCGTCTTTCCGATCGTCGTGGGCCTCATGCTGAGCTCTTTGCTTAGCTTTCCGTAGCTTCAACAATTGAACATTGTCAACAGCAAACTCCACGATTGGCCGGTGATCAGGACCAAAAGTTGCTGCAAGTCAAAGAACAAAAAATTGACAAAAAACATAACGCTGAATTAGAATAGAGTTTATGTGGTGAGCAAGGGCACACTCACTTATCAGAGAACCCGCGATCAAGGCCCTAAAAATAGAATCCCATGGGAAGCATGGTTTTTAGGGGTTCAAGGCCATAACCAACCCATTGACTAAATCAATTTAATTTTAGTTCCAATCTAATATATCGCCACCAATAATAATATACGAATGTCTCTACTCATGAAGTTCCAACTCTGATAACTAAGACAAATATTTTCCATGATTTTAAAGGTTTAGAATGTTAATCGTAAACTTTAGTTTACTTATCATACATTCAATATAGATGAACATAAAGAGAACAATATTGATATATAATATAAACAATAAATTATTTATTGAAAAAATGTTTCGATATAGATCAACATGAGAAGAACAATATTGATATATGATATAAATAATAAATTACTTATTGAAAAAATGTTTCAAAAACATAACCTTGTTTAGTCTTTAAATCACTAAGTCTAGCAGTGGTTGCCTAACTCTCTCTCTCGCTCTGAAAAACCCACATGCCCTTGACTCTAGGGGTGAACAACGGGCGGTTTAGCAGTTTTTGGATAGATGTGGGTCGGTTTTTTTAAATGACGGGTTGGCGATTAACCCCACAAACCGCCGGTGGAATGGTAGGGGGTTTCGGTTTACGTGCAGACGGGTGTGGACAGGTTACGGCGGTTTGGGCTTACACTAATGCCCAATATAATTTTTTGAGTTTTTTTATACTCTATAAAAAAATCTACATTGAATAATCTTCACATCTTTGTGGACTTTAAGTTAACCTCATACATCGTACGAATCCAACATTTATTTATTTATCGAATTATGACCAACTTATTATTAACACTAGCAGTTTTCTATAGTGGAGGGGAAAAAAGAAAGACAAATTAAAAGAAGTATAGCAAGACCAGAAACTTGTATTCCAGCCAAAAATCAAGGGGAATTTTAACCAATGACATCTTTTAAGATTAACTTTTAATAAATGCCACACATGTTTATCTGTGGCACAACTTAACTTAAAATATGAATGATAATGTGACGTAAAATTTTCTAAGTATGACATAAATAAACACAAGTTTTAAAAGTGTGGCCTAACACGCAATTTTCTCTAAAATAAAAAAACCACACTTACACACCCCAAAAACACGAGTAAAACTGGGCCTATGATCTGAAGGTAATAACTAGATAGACACCAGTTAACTATGTTAGATTTCAAAGTAACTGGATAGACACCGTTTAACTATGTTAGATTTCAAGGTAACTAGACAGACACTGGTTAACAATGGTAGCAGATGAAAAGTATCTTTACAAATAAGTTACCAGGATTATTATTGAGAACTCTCAGCGCCACTAGTGCATGCTCATGCTCTGAGAACTCAACAAAAGCAACTCCACGGGAGTAAATCTTGGTGACAACCTTTCCTTCCTTCACATCCTTCAGGAACTTTATCTGCATAAAAATATCCACAAACGTAAGCCAAAAATATCCAACTATCTATCAAAATGTGACAGGCACAAAGCTGTTTGCGTGAGTAATTTTTCTTTGTATCCAAAGTACACAAAAGTTGATCGGATCCTAAATTTTAGAAAGATAAGCTAACCTGCCGGATCACAGGTGTTTGCTTTATCACTCGGGATCTGACTGCATCAATACAAAGCTTTCTGAGCTCTTTTTCATTCATCGACTTGGGTAAATTGTAAATAACAAGTCTCGTCTTTGAAACATGAAAATTTGGAGATTGAAGCTTCGCCATCTTTTTTCTTTCTACCCTACATGGTGAGAGAGAGAGAGAGAGAGAGAGAAAGAATTAACTCTGCTACAAAGATATCTGAACTTAACAATCGTAGCACATGAATCAACATAGGGACTTGAGAATGGGCCACGGTCTCTTAAGCATCCATTTAACATGTATCTTTCTTCCAAGTCCTCAATAATCTTCTCAGAAGCCTTGTCGTCTGAATCTCTTATTTCTCCTCAGCATTAAGGAAAAAAGGAAAAAGTAGTACATGGCATATAAAAATCCTAAAGATATTTTCATTGTTTTTTTTTTTTTTCATGTCAAACAGAAGCTGAATCTATGTTCAAATGCATGCTTAAGAGCCACTGAACTCAGTGATCGTGTAGGTTAGATTGGAGAAAGGTAAGTGATACCAATTCCCTTTTTTTTTTTTTTTTGGTCACAAGTACACCAATTCTCTGTTGGAGAGAGAGAGGCTTAAGAGAACCAGGATGTAAAGCCCAAAATTTAGGCACAGTAACATATTATCTAATGTTCAAGTAATAAAACCAGTTGGCTGATATACTTGCAGGTTCAACCAGAAAACTGCCGACTCGAATTGAGTTTTATCTTTTACATTCTATCCAAAGGCCATGGCATGTCTTATTTTCTTTGCTATAGAACTAATGAAAGAGGCATTCAATACAAGTACAAAGAACCAACCAGGACTGGTTCAAATATATCTTTTGTGTTCTATCCAAAGGCCATGACATGTATATTTGAAGGTTTAAGCCAGAACCTCTGTAACCCAAATTGAATATATCTTTTATCCCCAAAGCCAGGACGAGGAAATTGCAATCTCTACGTGAATAATGGCAAAGGCTACACACAGAGTAAAAAGAATTATCTACAAAATGCTTACATTTGCCGTGTTAACATATCAATAGCCGAAACCCCTTCTGCAGCTGGAGTCCCCTCAAGAATAAGACCTTCCTAATAAAAGTTTGGTTGCAAAATGTTAATCACACTGGAGGAACACACAAAACAAGACTACAACAAAAGTAGAAAGTGGAAGATTTAAAAACAACAAGGGAGAAATGTGCAGTGTCAGAGAAATCGACCTTTGCCAGGTAAAGATTGCGATGGTCATAATTCTCATTCTTGGCCTTCTCTATTTCCTTGTTATGCGCTGCCTTCTTATCCAAAGCTTCCAGGACTGTCAATTGCCTACCTTTCAGAGAGATCCCCACGCCTGATGCAACATTAGCTGCTGAAACAGTAGCGGTAGCTGCTCCTATTGTTTTAAACATGAGGAAACCAGTTCCTTTTGGTCGCCTGGCAAAAGAAAGATGTCATATGACATTTCAATAAATCTTGCAAGAAAACACAGCATATCAATTAAATATTACATACCCGGTGACTGTATGAAGAACTGGGACAAAGGATTGCACTTCCCAAAAGTAGAAAACCGTTGTTCTACTTATTCATTGTTAATTTCAAATGGGAGGTTGCTTATTAAAATTGTTCTACGCAGTTTTTCCTTTTCCTCTGTCTCTTTAAGAGCTGATACCTTCCCTTTATCAGGCTTTCCAGGCCTAGAAATTTCTGCTGCTTTTGCAGACTCATTGGATAACTTATCAGGCATATCTACAGATTCATCCAAATTTGGTTCCACGTTCTTCTTCGGAAGCACAGAATCCTCGTCACAAACAACAGTCCTTTTAGAAGCAGATGCTATCAAGTTTTTTAGAACCTTTCTTGCTACATCCACTTCTTCGTCAAACATAACTTCAGCAGGCTTATCAGAAACACTATCAACATCATCAGGGTGCTTGGATTTTTTATCTAACTCCTCAAAATCATCACCGGAATCATCACCATCACTTTTAGTTTCCCCATCTCTTTCTCTGCTTTCTCCTGAAAATAGCCAGGTTTTATGCATTACAAGTCCAATTAGCATCAGATGACTTGAATGCTGATAAACTATTCATTCAGTGTCAGCAAAAAAAGTTGCAAACTACGGGAAACAGCGTCACTTAAATGGAGAGTAACTTAATCGATTTTTGTTTTATCCTTAATTATTTCTAAAAATTATTATCATAGATGAGTTTCCTTGGAAACAAAAATGTGAAAGCATTTTTTAAGCATAAATCAACATTTCTATACAATAACGCAAACTGGCTAACATTTTCTAACGTGTAATCAAAGATCACAGTGGACAGCACCAAGTAATGAACTGCTGCTACTTATTTTTTATTTTTATTTTTTTGGTAACTCAAGATGTTTAGGCCTTCTTCGAGCACCTGACTAATCCCTGAGGGTGTGTGTAGACCCTCCTATCCGAACACACCGGGACAAACTAAAGGAGGTGGCCCCTAGGGAATCAAACCCAAGACCTCCCACTTATTGGGTGAGGTCCCGAGCCACTTAAGCTACCCCTTGGGGTTAACTGCTGCTAATTGTCTAGCTCAGAAACCATAAATCCAGTTTTTCAAGAACAAAACCCATAATCTACATGATATTTCTAGAACTTTCCGCAGAGCTAATAGAGCAAAAACGTAAGTTTATGAAGTGCATGGATTGACAGCAACACTTAATAATTACCATCTTCTGGAGTAGGACTAGCATCGTTGCCACGAGTATATATTTTCTTAGGAACAGCCCAGTCAACAGCTATTGGTCTTTTTCCAAATGTTTGCCCGTTGAACCTTTGAATTGCCTGCATAAAAGAAGAAAACAAATAGAGACACACGTCCACTCGTTAGAACCTAACAATTCCTTTGTCATTTTAGTATTCAAGCACAGGTAACAAAAATCATACATTTTCCGCATCACGTTTGGACGTAAATTTGATAAATGCAAACCCCCTAGATAATCTGCAAAGATAAAATGAAAAGATGGATTAAAACACAGATAATTCCTTGCAGGAAGAAAAGAAAATTCCTGATTATTGAAATATACCCTGTATCAGAATTATGAGGAATGAATGCATCCCAGAAAAAGCCTGCCGATGAAAACGTATCTCTTATCTCATTCACTTTCACCTGCATAAGTTTTTAGGAAACTATTTAAGAATCCAACTTTCTCCCAACAGGTTAATAAATAGCACTGTCAATACCCTGAGCAAACCTTAAAAGGAAGATTTCTAACTATAAGTTTCCACTTCTGAGTCTTGGAACCCTGGCCAAGAATACAACAGTGAACTGTTTAGATTTCCTCCACAGTGATGCTGAGAATAAGAGCAACAGTAAATATGCAACTAACTCCTACCTACCCAATTCAGAGCAAAAAAATAAATAAATAAAACTCCTGCCCACCCAAAGGAAAAGGGGAAAAAATTATCTCTTATAGCATAGCATAGCATAGCAAGCAAAGATGTATGAGAACTGCCAGAATTGACCACCAAAAAAAAATGCAGGGGTAAAGGTGCAAAGTCATCCTAGATTGTTCTTGGCCATCAGCCCTCTATAAATGTTTGAAAACACATCAATCTGGTCAACTAAAAACAATTTCCTATGGTAGGCATACGAGCAATAAAAATTTTAGCAAAACAGTACACATAGACACGTGCACTGCTTATATAAACTTTCTCCCTCTGTAAGCTCTGCATTTCCTCCAGATACCACAAGATATTTAAACATCCTTGAACAATTTTTTTTTTTTTTTTTTTGGCTGGAATCTCCAAGCATCTATTTGATGAAGAGTCAAGCACAAAGGCCACTAATTATAAAGACAAAAGTATTTGTATAACCAAGGGGAAAAACAGTAAACAAAAGTATTTATCACTTTTTTAAGTCAGGAATAAATCACATTAGTCCAACTTAGAAGCATCAAAATTTAAAAGACTTCTCTTTATGAAACTTTACCTCCCCACCCAGCTGACGAGCCCAGACAACCACCCCTTTGATCTCTTTCTGGTGCAGTGTTGCAGCTGCAGCACGAGCAGATTTTACACTTGTATAAAGAACTGCTGAAGCGTCCATTTTGCATCCTTCCTGCATAAGACCTGAACAAGTTTTATATCTTGGAACTCTGTTTGGCCCACGTGTCGTTAAGACAAAGAAAACCACATATGCAATTGTGGAAAAACTGCCTCACGTGCAGCAGTTATTCAAAAACAGTTGCAGCACCGTGTGATGGCCACGGGTGTTTTAAAAATCATCCATTGGGTCCCTAAGCACGCAATTTTTATTATTACACCATCAAAAGAAAATTGAAAGTGCTTAGAAAAATTTTTGAGAATTGACAGCCCAAAGTTTGTCCAAAACAGAGCAAAAAAAGCAATGACAGGAGGTACATAATTTGATCCATTTTGCTTCCGTTTTATGAGTTTAAATTGCCATGAATGTTGCAATTGTTTACTCACATTATACTAATTGCTTCATTTACCATCCAAACCGAGTAATACCCATAAAAGAGTTCCAAAATATTCGCAACCAAAGCAAAGGTCTGCTCGACGTGTGATGCCAAGCAAGAAAGTATCAGGGAGATAAGGGTAGCAGATATAAGTGATAAATAGAGATGCACTAAATCCTTTGACCCAAAGATCCAACTTTGCACTATATCAAGGATACATTCTTTTATATTACTATAAAAGATTATAGATGTGAGTTGTCACTCAAATGCCAAACTGCAAGAGAACTCGAGAGAGTGGAAGTAATGCTTGAGTATCCAACTTTTGCTTTACAAGACCAATAAAATGAAATGTGCGCACAGAAATGCAAGTACACGCTAAAATCAGGTAGTAGTAACTATTTTTATGAAATGAACTTGCAACCAAATTTTAGAAATAGTAGAACGTTGCAAATACTTATGTAATTAAACTTCATGGATTTAGAAAGATGCATGAGAAAGCTACAATTGATCAAAATTTGAATTGAACTGAATTTTGACCTAATTTTGGAATCTTAAAAGTTAAACCTACCGAAAGGAGGATATATATATATATATATATATATATATATATCTCAATGATGAACCAGAAATTTTATTTGTAATGAATAATGTTGAAACGCATAAGGGGACATATTTATATGCACATAAAAAGTAGATGTATAAACTATAAAATTAAATATCTTTTAGTTAAGTCAAATCCTTATTGCTCATCATTAGGAAATCAGTTTCCATGCCCCAAAGTTTCTATGTTCCTGGTAATGCAATCTCGTCTTACTGATTCTGGGAGTTAAGGATCACTAGACAAATCAGTTACAAATAGCAAAACGTGCACAAACATGTTATGCATTCGATAAATCACTGATCATGTTTCTCAATCTCTTCTCTTGGAAGAGGGTATGCCACAGAACATACAGTGCCAATTTCTTTAGCTTGGCTGTGAACATCTTCCGCTATCTTTACATTAAGAAGACCTCCAAAAATCACAGTCCTTGCAACCCTTCACATTCAAGAGGAACATAGCATGTCGTTACCTCATTGTCATATTCCTTCAGAAGCCACATCGAAAAGAATACAAAAACAAAACGGCAAAAAATTACAGCTGGTGAATTGAGAGATGTGATACCAAAAGATGGTCAGCTCCTCACGAGTTGTGGACAGGCAGGAAGACATACTTAAACCATATTCGTATATGAGGATGTCCGACTCATGTCTTGTTTAAGGATGCGAATAAGTTGGAAGCACGTTTGGAAGTTTGCGTATTTGTAAGATATCCAAAAGGGACTAAAGGGTATAACTCAAAGAAAAATAAAGTCATAGTTTCAACTAATGCAACTTTCCTTGAGGAAAGTTACATGGATGACTTTAAACCTCGAAGCAAAGTGGTGCTTGAGGAGTTAAAGAGTGATCCAATCACTCCAGAGGTTCCAAATGAAACCGTTCCGATCAGTGTAGAAAGACCAAATAAACCTAAACAACAACCTAAGGGGCTTCGGTGTAGTGGGAGGGTCAGGCGTCAACTCGAAAGGTATATGTTCAATGATAAGGCCTTTTTGGCTAAACCGGATGAACATGACAAAGATCCTTATACTTGTGACGACCTGCTTTTTCGACCGTCACTTAACTTACTTAAAACATCATTACTTAAACAGTAATCTTACTTACTTAGTAAGAAAATACTGAATTAAATTTTTTCTTTCTTTAAACATTCTTTAAAACCTACTTCAAAACTATTACGACCTTTGTCGCCAATCAAGTTAAGACCACGCTCAACATTTGCCTTTAAAACCTTTTCAAATCATTTCTTAAAACTTAATAAGAAACATTTTCTAAAACATAGCTTAAAACATTACTTCATAATTTTATGACACATTTAGTACAATGTATCTTAAAACCTTTGAAAACATTTCTTAAAACTCCGATTTTCTTAAAAACCTTGAAATCGCTATATTAAATAGTGTAAAACCTTTTCTTTGTATTACGGAAGCAAACTGTAGTGGTATCCATACCCACATCTTTGCATCCGCCCTTCGCTAATGGATCCTACCGGTCATCTGTAAATTCCCTACAGCATAAAGAAACTTTTAATGAGCTTACGCTCGGTAAGTTCAAACATAAACTCACAAAGCATTTAAAACATACTTTAAATCTTTCCTCATAAAAACTTTTCTCTTGAAACCTTGCTTTTCTCTTGAAACATCTTTCATAAACGTATTTCCCAAACATTTTTCATAAAACATTTCTTAAACATTTTTCATAAACGTTTTCATAACACATTTCTAAAACGTTTACGTAAACGTTTTTTATAAAGCATTTCTTATACGTTTTTCATAACACGTCGTTTATAAACTTTTCCTTGTAAACATGAAATTGTTTTCCATAAACATTTATCTTAAAACATTCCTCAAAATGTTTTTCATAACATACAAATGTTTTCATAAACATTTAACATAAATATTCTCAATATATTTTTTATAAGCATTTAACGTAAAACTTTATAACAAGGAATACAAGCAAATTCATAATGCATGACTCCAATTATGTTCCATTATGAACTTTCAATTATGAGCATTTTATGAACACTCTTCTCTTACTTTAACTTACTATTTTCAGTCATTAACTGTCCTTATCTTACTTTAACTTTCCATCATTGTCCTTATCTTTCCTTATTTTGTATTCACTTTTCTTACCTTACTTTAGTATTCGTACCAACTCATTAATCATGAGATCATAAACATAATGCTTCTCTTGCGGAAGACTTGTGACCATCGATCACGTGGTCAAGTACCTCACACCTTGGAGGTCAAACTTTAACTTTACTTTCGTTACCTCATAACATAAAGGCTGGTACGACACTTTCCCTTTATCTTTACATTACCCTCTTATTATCTTTTGTGAGCATGTCAAATGCAGTCACATCATATGCAAACATACTTGCAATTCATAGCTTGTATCGTGAAATCTATGGCATAATAGCTGCAACTTATTGCATAATAAATGGATTATAAGATGCACACACGGTTTGCAAATCATAACTTGTATTATAAAACTTATTGCATACATTGGCAACTTATTGCATACATAACAAATGCACCATAAAATTCATAACTTAAACTATAAAATATTTTGCATTGTTAAAATGCAAAACATACTTTAAAATATTCTGAAAATCATAACTTGTACTTTTAAACACGTTATGCATATCAATATGCAATAGACTTTAAACATAGTACTTGCAAATTCATTGCAAACCTCTCTTTGAATCTTTAAAACTTTTGCATAATAAATGCAAATATTCTTTAAAAGAAACTTGCATAATAATTGTAAGCTCATTTATAAACATATACCAAAAAGATTTAAAAAATCATTTACTTCATGCTGTAGGTGAAGTCTGAACTTACCTATTTATAGCACTAGCATTCTCTATCCCGTTCCTATCTCGTTCTTGTTCCTTCCATTGGTCGGCTTTTGTGTCCTGATCATACGACAGCTGACTCATTAATTAACTTTCTTTATTATCAATCCACTCGATTGATAATAAAACATAAGCATTAACCATTCTTTCCTCTTTTTTCATAATTCGGTATACTGTCGGTTTACCCTTTCCTTTCCTTAATTTTGTAACCCACTGGGTTACCTCTCGTTTACTTAAACATCCCTTGTTGAATCTCTCGTTACCCATGACAGTTACATTACTTAAAATATTACGAAATATTTTTCGTCTAAAGGCGTTATGCTACATCAGAGTATACGACTCTATTCTAGCCATTTTCGTAAAAATGACGTTTTTGCCTTTGGTGGGTTTTTCATCCATTTCCTAATTTAAACAAACTCATTACTTAACTTTAACATCCCATTACATACATAATACGAAAAAATTGTCACTAAGAAACATTTCCTATCATCGGGCGTTTCGGGTCTGTTTTGACCATTTTCATAAAATGACCATTTTGCCCTTAGTCTCATTTTTCTTCATTCATTCCTTGACTAAACTTTAAATCCTTAAAAGTTAACATCTATCACAATGTATTATAATACAGTTTGTACTGTAGGCCAGATTGCTACTTACTTGGACTCCGAGCTACGCGGATCAAGTTGTACCTCGCTGTATCTACAGTATGTGAAGCATCCTCTACAGTGCTCCTTGAGTGACCATAAATGGCTAGGAGTGCTTCTTGAAGATCATAAATTCTTGAACATGTCATTCTAGACTCCGATAATGCAGTTTGGATCGTCTCGATTCGCGTGCAATCGGTATCGAACAATTTTCATCGAAGTGGAATTAGCTTAAACCGAGGTCACTATTGCATTCAGAGCATCAAAACGAGTTGGGAGGAGGTCTCGGATCATCGATCGAAGGTCCGGATCACAAAATCCCAAAACGACCCTTGACCGGTCGTTGACCAGCGTCAAACGGCTTCGTTGCTGGCTGGGCTTGAGCCTACCCCCCTAAATCGACCCTCTTGAGTCCATTGGTGGGGTCAATTTGATTCAATTTGGCCTCCATCTGTGCCAATTGAAGCTGCCGTCGACGGTGGGAAAGTGCCACTTTGATCTCGGTCTTCCGTCGACGATGGCCCAAAATTGGCTTAGGGGAAAGCTTCCCCAAGTCACTCTGAGCATTTCCCCCATAGTGGGGCTACTCAACATAGTGTGAAATGGTGGCTCCACCTCCTCACGGCTGGGCTCCACGGTCGCTCTTGGTTCTTCGGCGATTGGCAGTCGTTTCAAGCAATTAAAGCACCGAACTTCTTCCTCTCGACCCTCTGAGGGTGATGGAGCCATCAATTTGGCTCAATTTGGTCTGAAATGGCAAACCCAAGGTCCTTATAGTGATGCAATGACGGCCATGGTGGAACTCCGACGTCGGGTTGCCATCACCCCAAATTGATTGAGGCATTTTGCTCTTCGGCCTCCTCTGGTTCTTTTGGCACCGGCGGTGTGCCTCACTGCCACCGGAGACGGCGGCTCTGACGGTGGTGTCACAGCGGCGACGGGGTAGCTCCGTCGAGGCCTTTCCAGCTGGAATTGAGCTGGGAATTTGGTACATTCTTGCTCTTCTCTTCATGCTGAGTCCATAGACACCAAAATCACGTCGATTGGTGGTCGGACGGCGAATAAATCAACTTGGGAAAAAATGGGTTTCACCGCCCCTTTAGGCAGCACGTAGGCCCTCCTTCGGTGGTGTTTTAGGTTGCTTGACACACCGTTGGACTCAGCTCATCAAGAGCTTTCCAATGGTGTGGGAGGTGTCGAAAACGAAGGTTGGAATCTTCGATTAATTTTTGAGGAGAAAGAGAGAAAATATAGAGAGAGAAAGTATAGAGAGAGCTGATATTATCCTGAATTTTTCTTTTTTTTTCTTTATTTTCTCTCTCTTTACTTTTATAAAAATTTTATGGTCTACGCAGTCTAATTCTGTACTGTGTGACCTTAAGCAGTCCAATTCTTACACTGTATTATTTTTACAGTGTAATTTTTATACTGTATATTTTCATCAGTGTATTTTCTTACACTGTATTATTCTAATACCGTATAATTTTCATGTTATTATACAGTATCTTTCCTTAAATTGCATTTTTTGTCTCAATATAATCTTTAATTTAATGCATTTTTAATGCATTAAAAATTTCCGGTTGTTACAATACTTTCATAGAGGCTATAGAGGATGTTGATTCAAAACTCTGGACAGACATCATGAACACAAAGATGAAGTCTATAGAGACTAATTAGGTTTGGGAGCTTATGGATCTTTCCAAAGGAGTAAAACCCATAGGGTGTAAGTGGATCTTCAAGAGAAAAGGAGGAGTGGATGGAAAGGTCGAAACCTTTAAGGCTAGACTGGTAGCTAAGGGTTATACGCAAAAGAAAGGAATTGATTACGAGGAAACCTTTTCACCTGTAGCCATGCTTAAGTCCATCCGGATTCTCTTGTCTATAGCTACCGCTCTCGACTATGAGATTTGGCAGATGGACGTCAAGACGGCTTTTCTTAATGGCTATCTTGATGAGTCTATTTATATGGAATAACCAGACAGGTTCAAGGTCAAAGGTCAAGATGGTAAGGTTTGTAAACTATTAAAGTTAATTTATGGACTTAAGCAGGCTTCCCGTTCTTGGAACATAAGATTTGATCAGGTGATCAAGACTTATGGGTTCTCACAAAAACTGGATGAGCCATGTGTTTATAAACACATTAAGGATGGGAAGGTGGTCTTTTTACTACTCTATGTAGATGACATTCTGCTAATTGGTAATGACATTGGGGCGCTGTCATCGGTCAAATTATGGTTGACCAAGCAGTTTGACATGAAAGACTTGGGTGAGGCTAATTTTGTTCTCGGTATCCAGATTTTTCAGGATAGAAAGAACAAAGTGATAGCTTTGTAGCTAGCCGGCTACATAGATAAAATTCTCAAGAGGTTTGCAATGCAAAATTCTAAGAAAGGTGGGCAACCATCTACGTCTAGAATTACTCTTTCTAAGAAAGACTTTCTAAAGTTTGAGGAAGAAAGAGATTACATGAAGAAGGTGCCTTATGCTTCGGCAGTGGGTAGTCTTATGTATACCATGCTTTGCACACGACTGAATATTTGTTATGCGATTGGGATTGTAAGTCGATTTTAGGCGGATTCGGGACCGAACCACTGGGTTACAGTAAAGCATATTTTCAAGTACCTAAGAAAGACTCGAGAGTATATGTTGTGTATTCGGGTGAGGACTTAACTCCTCTAGGATATACTAACTCGTATTTTCAATCCTATCTAGATTCTATGAGGTCGACTTCGGGGTTTGTGTTTACTCTAGGTAGTGGTGCCATCAGTTGGAGAAGTGCGAAACAAGATTACACTTTGGATTCAACGATGGAGGCCGAGTATGTGGCAGCTAATAATGCTTCAAAAGAAGCAGTGTGGCTTCGCAAGTTCCTTAGGGATCTTGAGGTAGTCCTGGTATGGATAAAGCGGTATCACTATATTGTGACAACAGTGCAGCGGTGGTTAATACTAAGGAACCAAGATTTCACAAGAAGAGTAAGCATATTGATCGAAAGTATCATGTGATAAAAGACTTCGTCGAGGGTGGGCATGTCACGGCGTGCAAAATTACATCAAAGGACAATTTAGCTGATCCATCCATGAAGACACTTACTGCGAAAGTCTTCGGGAGGCATGTGGAAGTTATAGGGATGTGAGATTTGTCGTATTTACTCACTTAGTGCAAGTGGGAGATTGTTAGACATGCATGCCCTATAGAGTAAAAATGTAATATGTTTTTGGAAACATTTTTATCAATAAAGAATTCATTTATTATTTATATACCAAATCTTGTCCTCTTTATGTTAACATTTGTTGAATGTATGATAAGCAAATAATAGACTGAGACTATCGGTCTAAATCTTTAAGAATTAGGCATATGATGGACAGATTATGCGAAAGACACAATTCTTAAAGTGACGATCTAAATCATAAGATCCGCAATCGAAGGAATAAAGTTAGGCGCTTTATTCATATGAAGATTGTTATGTTGTCTATATTCCTATTGGGAGATAATTTGTCTTGGCCATCAGAGGAGGACTTCGTGAATAGAAACATTGGCACATTGTCATAGGTGACGATGTGTTGGATCAGGACATAAAGTGAATTGATTTAGTTTAAAAATTCTGTCTTGGCAAATCGATTCACTTTAGACAATCATTTGTATTGTATCTTAATCCTGAGATGAATAGTGGGCTCGTTATCTTGACTTGTGTCTTTTAATGTACCAAAAGGTGACACCCATATTTTAATAGTGGCATGCATGCCGGTGCATTGGAGGCATGACTCTTGATAGCGTAGACCTATTATTCATAGATATGGAATCCATAGCTCCTCTTTAGGAGTAGTGATATCCTCTTATATGCGTTATCCTATAATTGAAAAATTGAAGCTCTCAACCATTTGGATACATAGGTATAACCAAATGGTATGTTGTCTTTGGATGGTAAGGTTTTCGATGGTGAGATAATGGAGTGTAAGATAAAAATAATCAAAAAGGTAAGACAAAACTTGTCCTTAAGCCAATTATGGATAATCCTATGGGGATACGATACACTATGATATGTCATGGAGACTTAGCTATATGGGCTTCGTGATTTTATATAGTTCGAGAGTGCAGCTCTAAGCTTTTAGTGGAGAAGCATTGGAGTTGATAATTATGAAATGTATATTTGGAATATTGGTTTCATAATTATTAGGAGCTTGAACTATATATGTCCATCAGGTCCCCTTCGCTAGCTCACAAAATCTTGTAACGATACAACGTGCTTTTCTGATAATTGGTGACTTATGTCATATTTATTAGATTGATTGAAATTCGAAAGAGTCAAATAATTCATGTCTGTTTATCAATTGAATTAATATTGTGACAAAATTAATTTAAGATAAACTTGTTGAATTATTGTGATCGGATAATTCTTGTCTATTTATCAGTTGATTTAATTTCGGATAAATTAAATCAAGATTAACTTGTAGAATTATTAGGAATCTATTTATTTTTCTAGAGATTATCTAGATAAAGTTGTTTTAATTAGATAACTTCTCTATTATGTTATTTAAATTAAAAATAAGGCTTTATCTTGTAGAATCTTAGGTGAAAAATAAAAGATTCGTTGAGATTTTTTTTCGATAGTTTGGCATACCGATCCTCAAGTTCACCCTACCGATGGGGTAAGTTTGGCCTGCCGGTTAGGCAAATTGGCTTGCCTATGCACGAATAAAAAATCACACATTTTCACACGGATTTCATCCACTATTGATCCGAATTTGATTCTGATTCAAATTTTTGAGATCTTATCTGATAAGGACTGACCTTAGACCCAACCTCTATAAATAGGGAATGAGTATCATAAGTTATTTAGATCAATTGAAAGATTAAGAGTGATACTCTATTGGTGAGAATCTGAAAACTCCTTGAGAGCTCTTGTTCACAAATCACGAACACTAGCTTTGGGTTCTCTCAATTGGTTAGAAGGAGGGTCACTTGGTAGAAGAGCTGTACGTGAGAGCCCACACTCACTCCGATCGTGGATAGAGAATAGCAAAGAAAGTCAGTTGGTTGAGGTCCTTCTTGAACGTTATTTCTCTTTACTGATTGTAGGAGCTTTTCGACACACAAAGGTTAGCAGGATCTGATTAATTTATACATATAACATGTCAAACTTGTGTTTTGAAAAATACTCTGATATAAATTTTGTTTAAAATTCCGCTGCATACTATTTTTCAACCAATTATGATTAACATAATTTTGAGATAGAAAAGATAATAACAAATCAAAATTAATATATTTTAATAAAATAAATTTTTACATTAATTTCGACAACACCTCGTCTTATTAAATGATTTTAGAATACACAATGCTATTCTCTGTCGATAATAAATCAAGTGTCACCATGCATTTTATGTGTCACTTGATGTCTATAATGTAGCAAAATCTCAACTTAATAAACATACATGATTTTAGTATTATCAACGTTAATTATGCAACACAATTAAATTACATAAGCAAAGCATAACTGAATTTATGCAAGAATTGGGTAGCATATCAACATTAACAACAATGAGTAAAAACATAGAAAATATAATTTATTCTATAAAAATATAAGCATTATAATACAGGTATAAAGTTAAAAATCATATCAAAATACTATGCATATAAGACTATCTCTTTACCTCATCAAACTCTCTACAATAATTTAGATATTATTTTAATATTTTTAGTGGAGTAAAAGGAGTACTCTAGTAGCATATCTTCCTAAAAGGGGTTGGTGCTGAGCTAGAAGCTCAACATATCGGACAAAAACAAAGAAAAGTGAGTGAGAAAGGCCAAATGGCCATGTCAATTCTAGGGGGTTTATAGTGGTGAAAAATACTATTCACCTAATCTTTTATCATTATTTTTATTTATTTACTCTTTCTCCTTCAATTGCTTCTAAATCAGAAACAATTAAAAGAAGATTTTTTTTCCTTCTTTTTTTTGTATTTTACGTGTACTTTAGTGTGCGAGTTTTGGTTTGAGATCATATGTGACACGGTGGTAGGTGGTACGAATGCGGGGCGATCTCAGACGTCTATTATGCAATCCAATGGATGAGGGATACAAAGAGAAGTGAGACCAGTGGGACAGCTGAAAACATGATCTAGGGCTGTTGATTGATTCAAAGTAGGCTAATCGCACTGCTACGAAAACGCACCCACGTGGACCTTGCTACACTAAATCTGGAGACTTGATGACACGTGGGGCCCACCTAAATAGCATGCGATATCGTGCACAATGATGCATTGACACACATCTCATGATCCAACAGCCCTGGGTGAATAGTGGCGCAATCTGACAGTTGTGAAGCTGCCACGTCTACCTTCTAGATTAAAATTCAAATTTTAAGTGTTTTTGGAGGCATTTGTTGACCTATTTTATCTTTTTTGTATCATTTTGCTCTGTGTTTCTACCAAATTTCAAATCTAAAAACAAATAATTGAAATAAAATTAATTATTTTACAAAAATAATATTTACAATAATATTAAAAGTATTTATTTTACATTAAAACTCACAAAAAAAATTACAAATTTCTAAAATTTCAGCTTCTTTCGATTTGACACAAATATGTTTTTTAAGATTCGAAAATATTTTTAAAAATTACTAAAAACATAATAGAATATATTTACAAATTAAAAATTTATTTACAAACACTTTAAGACTCGAAATAAAATCATACAACATTATTTTTACTATTTTGATTATTTACAAACTAAACACATGTTTAACACACCGAAACGACTATAAAAATTACTAAAAATATCATTGAACATAAAAACACACCAAAAATATATTATTAGACATATTTACATTCTAAGACGTGAAAACACCAAGTAACACAAGAATCTATTAATTAGAGGATTTAGACACAGGCACACACATAAATATATTTCATGAAAAAGTAAAAGAGGAAAATAGAAGAAGCAAATGCTCATGTATTTGTGAAATATATTTACTACTCGGCAGTACTTTGGAGACATTAATTTTACTTTATACAACTTATGGAGCACCATTTAATATCATGTTCTTGCAGATGTTTTATTTTTTTCCATCTTCGAATTTCTTGACCTACTTATTGATCATTGATGTTTGTCCATATCCATATATATATATATATATATATATATATATATATATATACACACACACACACACATGACATTTCATGTCCATACAGTTGGTGTGACACAACTGGGGTTTTTAAAGCCTTCCTTAACTTGCCATACCGTCACAACAATATCTAGTATGGTGCTGAAGCTCTAGCCGTAGCTGTAGCTTTGCACTTGCCAAATATGTAGCTCTTTGCACTTAAAAGAGTAATTAAAGAGCCCCATTTGGTATTGATTGTAACCCTATTTACAGGCTTCCCTATCTGAATGCACATGAAGATGTTTCAACATTAATTCCCAATCAAGAAAAAGATAGGATGTAGCACAACACAAAAAATCAGAATATTACACATAGCTAACTAGTAAAGGCAAATAAACTTGCTTCTGTTTTGAAAAGTGCAACAATATTAATTTATGATCATCCCACTCTATTTATAACAAGAGGGTATAAGAACCAAAAAAAAAATCAACATGTTGATTTCCAAATACCCACAAGGGGGATTAATTATTGAGCTGCATAAACTTATTTATTTATTTTTAATTTAAGCAGAAGAAATATTCTTTTTGAAGAAGGATGAAATATCAAGTGCAACTTGTTCTGGTTTCCCTTGCTGGATGAAACGGTGTCCATCAATGACTATTAACTTCAGGATTTGGCACAGGGTTCTTGAATTCTTCTCCTTGTATGTAATCCTTTGTTCCAAATGACTGAAATCCCACGTCCTTGTCACCTACTATCAACTTTGTTGGGACACTAATTTTTGCTCCCTGCCCTGGTCCAAGGAGTTCCTGCATTAATTCAAAGCGTCAAATTTAGGAGAAAATAGACACATGTAGAATATGAACAGTTTGGAATAATACAAACATCAATTTTCAGCCTGTAGCATAATTAACGTCTTATCATTGAGCGTTATAGTTTCTTTTTTCCGTCCAAAAATCAATGGTGTTAGATAGCAAGAGTAGAGCTGCGGCAGATGACAATACGTGGCTGGCCCACTTGAACTTTTTTTTTTTTTTCAATTTTGTGTATGTAAGTTTATAAAATTTGTACTTTGCCCTTCTAAAATTCTACATCTTCTTAATTTATCTTGCCTCTTAGTTTTAGTCACATCTTGCTTATCCTAACTATTTTTTATATTGGCTTCACTCTTGTAATAGATAGCAATGTTCATAAAAAGTGACAAACTATTGAGACTGTCAAGTTAAAATCGAAATAAACTATTATTTTTTTGGATTATTAGTCGGTTCAAATATTGTATTTTTGGTCTGATTGGTAATCGATTTTGTGTTATAAAACTAACCAAACCAACAAAAGATACATGATGAGACTGTAAAAGTGCACATTTTACAAGGCTCAAATCATTTATTTATGTTTTTGTTTTTCCGTACCACAAAGTTCTCATGAGATTTCACGACGGTTTTTCATCAAAACCGTCGTGGAAGACGATCTTTCACGACGGTTTTTCAGGAAAAACCGTTGTGGAAGCTCAGCTTTCCACGACGGCTTTTCACCAAAATCGTCGTGGAAAATAACACTTCCACCAATCTCGCGCGCCAATTATTCTATTACACGACGGTAAAAAACCATCATGAAAAGTCGATCTTATTCCACGACAGAGGTTTTCACGACAGTTTTTTTACCGTCGTGAAATTTTTCCACGACGGTTATAAACCGTCGTGGAATCCATATTTTGTATTAGTGTCACTATATCAGTTCTAAAACAATTAACTCTTTTAAAACTTAATAACTCAATAACTGATATAGCACCTTTTATTACATGTTAGATTAATCATTTGATTACTAGCTAGTCCACAATGAAATGACAAATTAAAAATACAACAGCAGAATTTTAAACTAATTACTTTAGCTATTAGACATAAGGTTGAAATGGATTCTTGGTATTGAAACAAATGGCAAGTTTGATTTCATTTTTAGCGAGATTATATATGGTTTGCTTGAGATAGATTAACAGAGACCAACCCACTCCATCCTCCAATTAAATAGTTTAATTTAGCATCGATGTTGTGCAACGTGCACTTAAACAGTTAAAGCCTAGAAGATACAAAGAAAGCCATAAAAATAAGAGTCTTTCTATAATAAGACCTCATGACAATGGTGTACCTTTTTAACTATTGAATTAATTGGTCAAAATATATCAAAATAATATATATATATATATATATATCCATATCCATGACAAATCGCTGAAAGAGAACTTTACTGATAACGTGTATTTTTTTAAGGTCATATTATAGAAATCCGTCAAATATAGTCTGAAACTTCAAAATTGCCTTTAATATGACACTGTATTAACTTGTGTTGGGTTCGATGCTACTGCAATTTTTAGTAACAAATGATTTATTCAACCATTAAAAAAAAAACCACCTCCATTCAATACAAACTAACTAAAGAAGAAGCAAAGAGTTCAAAAAATAATCTATTTCTCAAAATTCCTTCTTGTTTTTTTAATTTTTAATTAAAGGAATATTCTTTTGCCCTAGAAATTAGTTTTGAGCGTCTGGCTTGCTCTGATTACTTAGAATAATAAGTCGTAAGTCAAGATTGACTGCACAAATTTTTATATTGGAATATTTTAAATACTCTTTTTTGGTGATTTGAAGTGCACTAATAGCAGTTTATGCAAAATTTGTGCTTATCCAACTAAAAACTTATGGGTTAATTGCCAATTGTCACATTGGAAAAAAGAGTTTTAATACCCATGACACTACCATGTTACCAACCATATCTTTTTCTTGATAGATTACTTGTACTTATTTCAAGTCATGATAATCTAAAGTAACTTGGGTTAGTTAGCTAAAATAATGACATAGTATATTGACAAGGATTTCTCTTTTCTTCTTTAACACCAGCATAAGATCCAACATGACACACAAAATATAACTTATTGTTGTGATGTTTTCATTTCACAGAATCTCTCGTGTTTATATCCAAAATTTTCTCTGAATAAAAAAAGAATGTTTTTCAAGCTCCAAATGTTATTAGTTCAAGTAATCAGTAAAATTAATTAAGGTAGCATTTCAGAAAATATATCATATCATTTTGTTACTTTTTTTCTGTTATATATATTTATAATTTATATATTTTTAACAAATCTATTCCCTTGTATCAGCAAAAATTTAGTTGACAATACTTTTTCCCCTTTTCTACCAACTCGTTAATTTTCTTTACATATAAATGAGAAAGGAGTGACATCAATGTTTGATAACAACATTCATCTTGCCGCTTCTATTAATAAATATTAATGGAACTTCCCAACTATTTGTAAAACCTAAAAATTGTATCAAGCACCGACTCTCCCAGGCAAAACTCAAGTCTTTCAATTCCCTTTTTCTTTTTCTTTTTTTGCCCATTAGAGTGCCTAAATCAATAGTTTCAATTTCAAAATATAAAAATTTATATAGACATTGGTTGAGTACAAAATAATTAATTAATTTCATAGGGGCTACAAGGAAAGCCCAAGGCCGGCCCGTAGATCTTGCATAAACAAAATTAACATAATCTAAGTCTAATCAAGCATTAAAATAAATAAATTCTACTTGTGATTCTAGACTGTCAGCTTGTTATAAACCATCTTATCTTTTATTCTACAATTATAACCAATTTAAAATATAAATTAGTTCATTGAAATTGCCATCTGTAATCTAGTTTGCGTAGCCGGGTGGGTAATCTATATATATTAATATAATAATTAATCAAACAAAAACCGATGAAGTTCGGCTTAGCTGGTATGGTTGACATTAAAAAAAAAAAAAAAAAAGCAGAAGTAGTTTTATCTGAAACGTGGCAGTCGCTGGTAAAGTGTTATCCCATTATATATTTTATTTTAAATTATGATTGTTTTATTAGGTGTTTTGTAAGTGGGTATTTCAGCAGGAAAAAATAATAATAAAATAAAATACTTTTTTGTGTAGGGAGTCAGGGCCCCACCGGGACCTACCCTTTACTTTTCATTACAATTGTGATGGGTCGTACGTGTGCAAAGGGGATTGGACAGTCACTAAAATTATGTAAGCTGTGACGTAGAACAGGACCCACCAGGTTATTAAAGACGGGTCCCACACCGTATTATCCAGGATTATTTTTATCACCCTCTCGAACTATATATTTTATTTTATTTTAATCCCCATCTTTTAAAACCGTTTAAAGCATTCTTTAATTTATAAAAAATAAATCAAAATGCTCCTCTATCCAATACCCTTTATAAACTCAACAAATCGATGATGTGGCATATCAGTAAGGATTAAAAATATATAAAATTTTAATTAAAAAGAAATAAAAAACATTTAATTTTAGATTTTTAATACTTTTTAATTAAATATTTTTTTTATTTTTAATATATTATTGCAGAGTATTTTTTTATTTGAATTTATTGAAGCTTTCAAAAGAGGGCAGTTGACAACCTTGCACAAAACCCAAACGTGAAAGAAGCGATCAAGCCTTGGACAGTGGTGGTGATCCGAGACTCTCTACTAAAACCGAGCTCTCCGTCTTCCCACACGAAAACCTACACTCTTGTTTACACACCAATCACCACATCGAAGGCCCATTTTCACCACTACCATCTTCTAACACTTCTTCCTCCTCTTTAACGTCTTCGCCCTAGTTTTTGTCGTTCATGCCGTAGGAATCTGACTAGTCCGACCTGGTTTCGCTAGTGGCGTCTGAATCTCTAGTCAAGAAACCGTCAAGGCCGGTTAGTGGTGGGTAAGGAGCGACGACACGAGCAGGGGCAATGCGGGGGCGCACGAGTGGCTAGCTGGGGTGATGGGCTGCCCATCGCAGAGCTTGGCATCACGACGTGAGGGCTAGGGAAGGGGGTCACGTGGGGGACAGCGGTGCAAGGCCTGAGTTGGTCGTTGTGGGGTGAGGACGAAGGAAGTGGGGTCGATTGTGGGGGGACAGCGGAGGGGTGTCACCAAAGAGTTAGGGTTGTTTACTTTGTTGGTTTTTTTCCCAAGATAGAATTATAATTTCACAATAGAAAGAGGGGGAAAAGAAAGAAAAAGAGAGTGAGGAAAAAAGGACAAAGTTGACTGAAATAGAATAAAAAAAAAATTGAATTAAAAAATGTTTTTATTTATTTTTAATATTGAATTATTTTTATATGTTCCATTAAAATTTTAATACATTTTTTACTTCAATAAAATGCCATGTCATCAATTTTGTTTAGCTGATAGAGAAAATTGAAGGGATGGGCCATTTTGATTGATTTTCTATAGATCAAGGGATATTTTAATCAGTCTTAAAAAAATCACAAGGTAAAGCTAAATAGGATACATAGTCTAGAGACATTTATAAAAATTATCCAAATTTTTTGTGGTGTGTTTACTTACACTTAATTGGAGTGGGGGCATTAATTGGATAGCAAAACTCAGATAGGTAAGATTTGAAGAAAGGATTTGGATTCCAAATAAATTGTTTACTTAGTTATAGGATTCAGAATCGGAGCCACTCCAATTCCCATTTATGTCTTTACTCTAAATTTTGTGTTTTCAATTTAAAATAACTAATATATGTAATTATATGTTGTGTAATTATTTAAAAAAAAAACAAAAATAGATTGTAAAATTTGAATAAAATAAATAAATAATTAAAATAAAAAGTCACAATACAAAATATAATAGTCATTTTAATAAAAAATAAATTATATATATTTCATGATAAAGCTGTTAATGATTAGGCTAATATTATAATATCCGATAAATAAGATAAAAAATTTGAAAATTTTGTCAAAATTATATATTCTTCTATTTTTTAATATGATATTTATAAGTTAAATAGAGTAACATAGTGATTTAATAACTATAGCAAGATTAGGAGTTCTGATCTTGAAAAGGGCATGGGATTAGCAATCTCATTCCTCAATCTCAAATTTGTGTGAGGCCTACAAATCTTATTCCTACTCTAGGATAAAAAGAGCAAGTAAACATAGATTGACTACCAATCCCCATTCTCATTCCTTAATCCTGGTAAATAAACATGCCAATGGATTATTTACACATAGAGCTCTTAAATTTTGGGTTGCCCCACTTAAAGTTCCCACTTTACAATTCTAAACTTTGGATTTTTTTCATTTTGTTCCCTCCATCTCATTTTCTATCAAAACTACAAGGAAAAATATACGCATGCACTCACTTGGAGGTTCTACCAGAGTAAAATCATAATTGACCTTTGTGTTACTTGCACCTAGGTCCCCTAACCTTTAGGGTCATTCCCACTTTTTTCACCCTAAACTTTTAAAATTTATCATCTTACTACTCTAAACTCTAAATTTTTTCAATTTTCCTTAATACCGTTGGTAGTCGTCCAATTTCTAAATTCTTACAAACCAGACAAAATCGCATTGAATTCCAATTTTAATGTAAATTGCAATCAAAGATGAAAATGTCAATATACATGTAAATATCGGTAGTTATATTTTACAAAAATATTGATATCGGTGAGAATTGACATAAAATACAAAAATTCAAATGAATTTGAAAATTAAAATACCTTTTTGGTTTAAACAATATTAATACAAAGATATGAAATTTGAATAGTCTCTCACATAATTTTTTAGGACTACATTCAATTAGTAAATTAAAAAAAAAAAAGATAAATTCTACTACATTCAAAAGTAAATTATAGAACAGATATAAAGTACCAATTTTTTAATATTTTGCATATATCTCTACATACTTTTCTCTGTTTTTTGTCATTTAACATTAAAATTTTTATAAATTTTAATATTTCTGTGAAAATATTATAATTATTGATATTTTCACATAAGTTTCCAAATGAAAAAAATACTACAATCCTGTTTCTATATCTCTACTTCTAAAATACAAAATTTTCCATAGAAATATCGATCAACATATAGACTTTTCAAAACTTGGACAAGTACCAATCATATTGAAGTAGATAGGAAAAATGTAGTAAGGTGGGAATTTTTTAAACTTTAGGGATAAAGGGAGGTGACACCAAAGTTTGGGGGGTGTTGCAAAAAACTATCAACAAAAGAACATCATCATGAATCCCCATTATTCTAGAAGAGTCACTAGCTCGTTTTTCTTTCCCATATAGGTTGTTATCCATTCGCTATATCCAGTCTTGGCATAAGAATAAGTAGTAGAAAAAAGAGGATGTATTGCATTTCTTGTTCGTGCAGTAGTCACTCTCTAGTAAAGGCACTCAATTAGCTACGTACCTACTTTTTAAGCCAGGATAATCTGTATAAAGATATATATATATATATATATATGTATGTATGTATGTATATATAGGCCAGCTTGACAATCGGCATGCTCAATGGCCTAGGAGCAATTGCCCAACAGCCATAAGACCCGACCGCTATCAGCTGGAACGGTAGATTTTTTTCATCGATCACTCATTCCCTTTTTACCCAATGCCCTCAATCGATGAGGGATACTGTTGTTGCATAGCTCAGGTCAGAGCAACGCGTCATCGAAAAGTTCAAGAAGTAGTCTCATGATCAAGCATAAATGTCCAAAAGTTGTCATTGTATATTCCCGTGGTTCAGAAAGCAAGATCGTGGGTGGCTAAGAGAACTTAGAATTCTTCTTCTTAGAGCTATCCCTCATATTATAGCTGACATGGAAAGTGTGAGCTTCGTGGTCTTTTTTGGTTGGTTCAGGCGATATGTCTCTCAGGTGTTGAGTGTAATGCTTCAGATAACAAAGACTAGTGAGCCCACAAGAGATGGTTCCAACTCGGGAGAGGTTGAAATGAGCATCTTGGCAAGTGATGATAGTTGTCTCGGTTGGGTATGGCTAAATTCGGGTGATCTTAAAGACAACGATATCCAAGGGAGACACCAATTATTGTTCTGACTCTATGTTGATGAAGACACCAATGAAAGGAGATCTCTAGGCAAACCGATGGTTCTAGAGAGGAACATTAATAGTTTATGGAGGCTTTTTTTTAACTCCTTGGTGATGAGGACTTGTGGATTGAGAATAATAGTATGGTTGGGTAGATTCAGGTGGGGTAGTCTCCAATGAGAAAAAGTAAACTTCAGTTCCTTTCAGATAGGGTTGTTTGTAGAGAGAGAAAATAGACTTCATGCCTTTTCAAGGGGGATAGTTCCTAGAGAAAGAAGATGTATGGTTGGTTTCTAATGGTGGAAATGACGACCTTAGGCTAAAGAGCTTGTTTTGGCCTTGACAGTGCATGGTTTTGGTGGCCTTTTGAGGCTCTATTGTTCCCTATAGAGAGAGGGCTTGGAAACTGAGTTTTTAGCAAGTCTTGCCAAAATCCGTGGTTGTTGAGTTTTTTAGTAGGTGGACCCAGTGGCTATTAGAAAGTGGGATTCCTTCTTGACAATTTTTTGTTAATGATAAACCAAGCAAAACTGTGATTGTGATGGTAGTGAAAGGTTTGGTGTTGTTAGTGTGTGAAGACCATGAGAAATGGTGGAGGTAGAGGGTGATGAAAGCTAGTGAGTGTTGTGTTTTTTGTGTTGTAGGGGGGTGTATATATAGGCAAGAGGACAGGCATACCAAAAACAAAGTGTTCCTTAGCATGGTTGATGGTTTTTCCCTTGAAAGCCCTTTTGTGAGAGATGGTAGTGGCTAGTTCCATGGTGGGAACCAAAAATAATAGCCTCCAAGGGAAGGAAAACTCCCTCCAAAAGTTTTGAACATGGTCAACCATGGGGCTTTGTGGTGGCAGCCCTCTCTCACGTCTAACTACCCTAGAAACCCACTTTAGATAGCCTGCTTAAAAGGCAATCCAAAATGTAGCAAATTACCTTGCCTTTTTTCTTATAACACTCAGAACTTGGGAAATTATTTCTGTTTGACCTAGCTAGGAAGGCTAAAGGAGTGGTTTTGGCCTCTTATTATAAATGAGTTGATTGGACTAGGTGGGCCAATTACGTCAGGTCAGTTGGCTAATTTGGGTAAGTGTGTTACACTCAATTCGCAAGTGAACGGGTCGTAAAAGTAAAAAAAATGACTAAAAGATTAAGTATTGCTCTACGAGGATTTAATTTTTAGAAATTTAAACTTATTATGGGTTTTCAAACTTAATTTTATTTAGGCAATAACAAATATGAATTTAGAATGCGATTTTAACAAAAACTAAACTAACAAAATTAAACAAGCAATTTACAAAGTGAAATGACAAATTCATGAAACGGAAATTCTATGTGACGAGGTCTCTAGGGGTCTTGATTTCACTCTATTCTACATATGCTCTTCTTATTTGGTAATTGCTAACTTGTTTCACTTAATTCATTGATCAAGGATAAAAATTAACGCTATTCCCTTTCTCAAGCGTCAATGAGAATTTATGCATAGATATTCAAGTCAATATCTCTATCTAACTTGTCCACCTACACATTCATCAAGCACATCCTTATGATGATCATCAAAGTGCTATTGATTCTCTCAAATTCAACAACATCTAAGATTGTGTATCTCAAAACCGATAAATGATTAATTTCTCTTAAGCATTAAAATCTATAAATCAAAATCAACTAATTCGTTCCTCAACAAATTAGAAGCGATAACCATATGAGGACACAAATGAATTGAATTAAAACTTCAATAACAATCATCCAAATATTCCAAGAACAATGTGAATAGAGCTACATCAGGCCCCTAGAAAGAAAATCTAGCCAATCATAGACAAATTCATAACTAGAAGCATCAAGAAGTCTGTAAATGTTAATATGTTCATGACAAATTCATAATTACAAATTTCAAAATGAAAATAAAAAATAAAGAAAAGGTTAAGAGGAAACTCTAGTTGAGAAGGTCTTTAAGCTTCAATTCTCCAAGAATCTACAAGAAATTCTTCAAGAAAATCCACCTCCAAGATCTTTCTCTCTCTAGAAATTTGAGCCTACCAAAATTTTCATTGAAACTTGTGCCCCTTCTCCTCTAGGGTTTTTAGGTTTAGTTAATAATTGAGGCCTCAAATCATGGCAAAATCTCTGCAACCAGATCAAAACAAGGCCTGATCTAACCTTTGAAATCCTTCTAGGTCACCAGATGCTCATGGCTTATGCAAGAAGGCTATGTGGCCATGCAAGGCCTTAAATGGGGCACGCAGCCACCGCAACTTGGTTGCACAACTGCACAAGGCTCTTTGACTTGGAGTAATTGTGGTCGTGTGGCCAATGTGCCTTGGTTGTGTGATCGCACGAAGCTTTCTTATTGGAGCTCAAAAAATACTTCAAAACTCCTTTTTTTGAGCCATTCATTAAGTCCAACTTTTCTTCATTTCCTATAAAATAGCACAAAAAAATCAAACTAACACCAATGCTTAAGGTTTACATAAATACTTGAGCTTAAAAGTACCAGATTTGTGAGTAAAGTACTCACTTAGTTTGTTGATTAGGCTAGGTGAGTATTTTTCTATGAATCAGGTTATAGTATTCTAATTGGATTTTGATACTATTTTGATTTAATTTAATACACACTCATTTTATTCTAATTCCTCATGGACTCAATATGTCCTAAGTGGTCCAAGACGTTAGTTGGAGTGAACAAAATGAGAATATTTGCATTCCTTGACCTTCTAAACCATAACCCACTTAAAGATCCTGGCATTGTGGCTTGGGTCCACATATTTTACCTTAGCCCATATTACAGGACATGGAGTATACTTAAGGTTTGCAAAAAAAAAAAAAAAAGTATCAATAGGGGACAAAGTGGGAATGACTTGAAAGTTTAAGAGATAGTGCAAATAACCCAAAATTGTATGATTTTATCTTCATAGAACCTGCATGTGACTGCATGTGCTATTTTATCTTTTGGTTTTGATGAAAAATGAAATAGAGGAGGCAAAGTGGGAGAAATTCAAAGTTTAAGGTAGCATAGCGCGGACTCTTAAAGTTCAAAAGCATAAATGCAAATACTTTTTTAAATTTACACTACATGATGAATTTATAGAAATGAAATTAAATATAACAGTTTTTTGGAACTATTTTAATAATAGCATAATTACATACCAATTATTATGATGATATTCGTGTCTTATCTGCAAATTTACATAGCAATTATTTTAGCGACATAAATTTGTACTATTTGTAGAATATTTCAAAATTTTTTGCTATATTTTAATATAATCAGTAAAATTTTGTTATATGTCTAAAAAGTTCAGTAAGAACTTCGCTTTTTTTTTTCCCTGCTTCTTTGTTCTTTTTCTCTTGGCTATTTTTTTTAATAACATATCTCCTTTGGTCATAGCTAAATAGACTTCCCAAATGCTAAAAACAATGTTAATACTAAATTTCTCAAGAAGGAGCATACCACTCTATCTCCATCAAATGTATTAGTAATAGTTGGCTAACCTTTTAACTTTCGCAAGCAAATATATATATGTATCTATATAATATAAGAGGGTATGGTTTCGATAGTTATGTTTCCAATGGGTACTATTATTATTACTTATTTGATATAAATTTGATGGTTGTAATGAAATGGATAATTGACTAAAAAATGATGATATTTAATGAAGTTGAATTCTTATCATGTTGTTGATACTTACTAGTGAATGGCGGTGAATCAACACAACGTATGGCTCACATGGTGGTCAGACGGCTCTTCTCTGCTCGCCTTTGTCTGCTCGAATGTACTTGCAACAAGAGGAGAAACACTTTGAAGGTAAAGAAGGAGCACTAATAAGGTACCAGACAAGGGCTCTCCAATGCTCAAAGCAGGTGCTGCTCGGTAGAGAACGGGAGCTAGTTAGTTAAAAAGGAGCGAGCTTTTTTGAGCTACAATAAATGCGCTCTATTTAAGTTGCCACTTGGACCGGGTGTTAGGTGGGTTTTGCTCACGACCCATGTGTCACATCAAGGCCTGTCAGAAGGCAGGAGACAAGTGTCATGGTCCCCGTCGGTGGATTAGTCTCCATCTAGTGGTGATAGCCATCTGTTAGCTCCTTGCGGCGAATGGCAGCTTGTTTGCTAGTTATAACAATTTGACCTGAGCTGGTGTCTGACCGAAGGAGGCTATGGTTAATATCGAGGCTTGGAGGGCCTTGAAGAGCACCTCAGATAGACGAGCCGAGCTCATAGGGTTTTGATATGCACTCCTAACTAATTCTGTCGAGCACATTTTCCTACCACCAGTAACAGGTTCCTCGGCAGACGTGCGAAGCTCACCTCCAATAATAGTCCCCTAGTTCACCTGGTTAGTGCTTGGCTGGATGGACTATGTCGAAAGGGTAAGGTCGGCTTAGATCGGTGCTCAGGCGGTGCCCTAGGGCAATGGAAGATGAAAGGTCATGCAATGAAGCTCGGAGGGACATGTGTCGACACGCGATTGGTTACTTCCCTAACGAGCATAATCATTGTGCCTCTTCATTTCTTGTGCTCAAGTTTTGCGCCTGAGGTTGCTATAAATAGGAGTTTGCTCTCCGTTATTTCAACGCATAGGCATAGCCAGACTTCATGACTTCTGAGTTTTAGTTGCCGAGCTGTAGTTCATAACCCAAGGACTTTAGACTATCCTAAGCTTCCACAACCTGAACAGGTAATTTTTTGAGAAGCATATGTAAAAATGAGTGACTTTATCGACTTTTAGAATGTAGAGATTTCCTAGTAAGACAGTAACACCGAAACCTACCAGTCGACTACTGTAGAAGTTGACGTTGAGGAAGCATCCCTAAGGCATAGCAGAGAGGACTGGCTGGCCGAATATTGAGCCTTGGTGTTGGGACATACCCGAATCGGAATTCCTAGACTTATTGGACGGGAGACGCCCGATCAAGCCATGTAGGTGCAAGGATCCGTACATCAGAGCTGTCGTTACTAGCACATCCTGAGTTACGGCCCAAGAAAGTGCCGGTCCAGTGGTGGCTTTTGATGCATCGAGCCCCTCTTGTCGAAGTACTGGAGTCCCTGCCCAAGTTACGGGTTAAGTGACTATGGACATTTTGGACAAGGATCGGCCAGCTAGGGAAGTGGGACCCGAGGAGGCTACCATCGAAAAGGATAAGGATGTTGAGAGGCTTGTCATCACTAGAGTCTAGGGCGTTATTGCTTATAGGAGATCTTAGCTGGCCAGACGTCTATAGTGAGGTATACAAGCGTGTTAATGGAGTTCTGGCTTGAAACGCTAAGTCAGGAATATGATATCCTGGCCAACGTAAACCTTATCTTGCCTGGGGAAGGTGACTCACCCCTGAACCTACACAAAGGTTACATCACGTTGTACGCCGAGTTCTTCAAGGCCAGGCTACGTCTGCCTTTTCACCTATTTTTTCGCCAGGCACTTAACGATCTGAACGTGTGCCTTACTAGCTCAACCTGAACTGCTATTGTTTGATGATTGGGATGTACGTGCTTTAGAGATACTACCGAGCTACTGAGATGCCATGGAAGGCCTTCAAGTAAGTATACAAGATAAAGAGGCTTCCTCGGTAGTCTGGGTGGTACTACTTCACTAGCTTTAAAAAGGATTTTATTTTGGGCAACCCCAACTTGAACAAGCTGTGGAAGTTTGATTAGTTCTATGTCGGGGTGAAATATTTAGCCCGAGTTGGTGAGGAGGCGCTCGAAGATTAGCAGGTCCTAAGGACATTTGAGCAAGGACACATTTGGTCAAAAAAGCCATGGACTCCAAGCGAGATCATCAAAACAGTGGAGGAATTGTACACCAAGTCAGAGTCTACTCGGTAGTAGTCCTTCCTACTTGGGAAGGCCAACCTCTTCCATTTAGTTGGTTTAGGCAATCCTGCGGAACAAATCACTGCACCAACATCCAACCTGCCTAGTCAGTAAGGCAGGTGATAGTGTCCAGGCCAAGCACCACAGACATCCCAGGGTTGAGCATTAGTCGATCTAGACAGCCGATGAGGGAGCCATCATCCTTTAGTTTTGAGGACTTGTCGAGTGGCTTTTTTGACTTGGGGCCACCCGTTGAGGACGAGGACCTCGAGGACATGATCCAGCATCTCTATCCATCAAGCCAGCTCTAGATTGACAGTGAGCTCCAAGTTTTTTTTTTTTTTTTTTGTTTAGCCGAGCTCATCTTGACTTGTAAATCTTATTTCAGATATGTCTTCCCGGTAGATCTCCCGAGAAGAGCGGCAGAGTATGATGAAGAACCACTGCCAATCAAAGGGGAAGGCCGTCTTTGGGTCCAAAAGGAAAAGGACCTCGAAAGCCAAGCAACCTCCTACAGCAGTCCAACCAGTTGCCCCACCATAGCCATCAACTAGGGCAAGTGCCTCCTCTAGTTGGGACCAACTGCCTGCTGTCACGATCGCCCTACCACCATCATCATTAGATCCCCCGAGGAGGCGTCGCAACACTCGTCGCTAGATGATTGAGTCGATCGGGGAGGCCATGGTCAAGAACTCATTTTTTAAGAGTCTTTAGGAAGAGAGCTACAAAAGTCTTTTCCATGCCGCCTTCCACTCCTCTATTAAGGTATGTTGAGTCCATATCCCGAGTATCTTTTAACTTCTAAATTCTCCATGCTTTAACCACTTATTCCTTCAGGCCTAAGTACTTCTGGAGCTGGCCAATATGGCCAGGGTAAAAGAGCTCAGCTTTGAGAAGCAGAAGCCTGAGAAAGCCACTTTGGAGAAGTGCAAGGCAGAGAAAGCCTTGGAGCTAAAGGTTGCCAAGCTCAACAAGGCAAAGACTGACCTCAATTGGGCTGAAGAAAAAGCTAGACATACCCAGGAGGAGGCACACAGGCCAAGGGTTGACGCCGACCAAGCTCTAACCGATCTTCAAGCCGCCCAAGAGGAGCACGACTGCTTTTTGAGGGAGGAGCTACCCCGTCGACTTGCTCAAGCAATCAAAGAACTTAAAGCTTCTATAGAATACACAGATAATTACTATCTTAGGATGACTAATGTGCGAGATTATTTTTTGGACAGGCATCCCAAGGCAGCTAACTTCAACTGATCCATCATCATTGAGTCAAAACTAGACAAGGAGGCTGGGCAGGTCAACCATGAGGTGGTGGTGAACCTGGATGGTGGCGACGGTAACAACAATGCCGAGGATGAGGGCTAGACTTAATCTCTTTCTTTTTTGTAATTCTCTATCTGGGTTTGGGAAGTGCCCAGTTTTTTATACCTCCCAAGACAATTTAATTTAATTTTATTTTAATGAATTTTTTCTTTCATTTTCCAAGTTTATTGTTCCTCAAAAAGGTGACTTTTTAGTTTAATTTTCCAAGTACAATATTTCTCGAGTATGAAATGTTAATTTCACTTTCAATTTGAATGCTTCTCAGGAAAGAAATGATAATTTCATTTTCCTCGAGTTAAAAGCTTCTTGAGAATAAAATGTCGGTTTCATTCATCTAAGTTGAATGTTCCTCAAGAACAAACTTTCCCAGAAATGAAACTCGGTCTAATTTCATGTTCACCGAGTTTAGTCGAGCAAGGAAGGTTTATTTCTCGGCCCAGTTAATCACAATGGCATGTGGTACCTTGTAGTCCCCCTTAGGCTTGTTTAAGTTCATTTGAACTTTTACAAGTCTAATCGTGGTCGGGAGTTATTTTTCAGGATCATCACTGTGTCAGGGCGAGTCTTGGCTAGGTTGTCCATATGACGGCAGACTAGTGGTAGTATCGTGCTAACCAGTCCCCTATTCTTGTTTTTTGGGATGACTCTCCTTCTTCAAAAGTTGTAGCCGGGTCCCTCAGGCTGGGAATTAGGGCCCTCCTCTTCGGGAGTTATGTCTTTCTTAATGCAAATTGCTTAGAAGAATTATGTAGAATTAAGTATTTTCATTCATGTTTCTTTTTTATATCCTAGTCCCGCTTAGCAAGCCTAATTACAAAAGAATGAGACCAGAGGTCAAAAAAGGTGTTCTGGCTTTTGTTAGCAAAAAAATTTCTTCAAGTGCTCGGCGTTCCAAGGGTGACCAAGCACATTTCCTTCCATATCGAATAGCTTGTATGTACCCAACCACATGATTTCAAACACTTTGTACAGGCCCTCCCACTTTGGTCCGAATGACTCTAGCCCAGGCTATTGAACGGTGACCTTTTTGACCACCAAGTCACCAACTTTAAAGCTCCTTCGTTGGACTTACTTGTTATAATATTGAGCAATGACTTGATTCCGTGCCGCAGTGCAAATTACAATATGGTCTCTTTTCTCCTTGATCAGATCGAGCTCAGACATAATGATCTCGACATTCCAAAGCTTGTCGAATTGTTTGATCCTAAAACTCGACAAGCCAGCCTCTATTGGGATAATAGCTTTGGCCCCGTAGACAAGGGAGAATGGGGTCTCCCCTGTGGCGGTCCAAGTTATCGTCCAATACGCCTAGAGCATCTTTGGGAGCTCATCGATCCATGCGCCTTTGAGATCCTCTAGTTTTTTCTTCAAGTTGTCCTTGATCGTTTTGTTAACTGCTTCATCTTGCCCGTTGCTCTGGGGATAGCCAGGTGAGGAGAATTGTAACAACCTGAAATTTTAATGCATTGAAAATGCATTAAATTAAGGATTAAATTGAGACAAAAAATATGATTTAAGGAAAAGTACTGTATAATAACACAAAAATTATACGGTATTAAAATAATACAGTGTAAAGAAAATACACTGATGAAATTATACAGTATAAAAATTACACTACAAAAGTGATGCAGTGTAAGAATTAGACTGCTTAAGATCACGCAGTGTAGAATTGGACTACGTAGACCACAAAATTTTTATATAAAAGTAAAGAGAGAAAAAGAAAAAAAAGGGAAATTCGTGATAATTATCAGCTCTTTCTCTCTCCTCACTTTCTCTCTCTACATTTTCTCTCTCCTCAAAATCAGTTTGAGATTTCGAGCTTCGTTTTTGACACCTCCCACACCATTGGAAATCTCTCGATGAGCTGAGCTCAACGGTGTGCTGAACAGCCCAAAAGACCGCCGGAGGATGGCTCACGCGCCGCCCAAAGTGGTGGTGAGACCCATTTCTTCCCGAGCTGATTTCTCCTCCGTCCGACCAGCAATCGAGGTGATTTTGGTGTCTATGGACTCAGGGTGAAGAAAGAAGCAAGATGGTACTCATTTCCCAGCTCAATTCTAACTAAAAATGCCTCATTGGAGCTGCCCTATCTTCGTCATTGAGCCGCCATGGGAACCGTCGATTATGGCGGCAGTGAGGTGCACCTCCCCCACCAACCGATTCAGACAGCGATGGGGAGTGAAACCCCTCGTCCAATTGCACGATCCAACTGCCGGCAGCCGGAGAACGACGAGGTCTGGTGTTGCGCCACCGTGAGGAGTTTGAACTCCGCCATTCCACCACCGTGGAGCCAAATTGATGGCACAATTGCACTCAGAGGAGTGAGAGGAAGGTGTTAGACACCTCAATTGCAGGCAACGACCGTCGGATGAGTCTGAACGGCCACCGCCACCTAGCGCCACCGGGGAGCCTCGGGGCCGTCGTTCCATGGGGTGTTGAGCAGCCCCACCATAGGGGAATTGCTCAGAAGGCCACAAGGAACTTTTCCCCTAGGCCATTTTCACAGTAGCTCCACCGTGAGACCGAAATCGGAGCCCCGTTTTGGGCCGAGAATCCCACTCTCGATTTGAGTGGTTGGAGGCCAAATTGAGAAAAATTGACCCCACCAATGGACTCAGGAGGGTTGATTTAGGTGACGTAGGCTCAAGCCCAGTCACCAACGAGGCCGATTGATGCCGGTCAACCGCTGGTCAATATCGGTCAACGGTGGTCAACGGCCAGTCTAAGGCCGTTTTGGGATTTTACGATCTAGACCTCTGATCGATGATCTGAGACAGTCTCCTGACTCGTTTCGATGCTCTGAATGCAACGGTGACCTCCATTTGAGCTAATTCCACTCCGGTGAAAATCATTCGGTACTGACTGCACACGAATCGAGACGATTCAGACTGCATTATCAGAGTCCAGAATGACAAGTTAAAGAATGTATGATCTCCAAGAAGCACTCCTAGCCATTTATGGTCGCTCAAGGAGCACTGCAGAGGATGCTTCATATACTGTTGATACAGCGAGGTACAACCGAACCCGCTTAGCTCGGAGTCCAAGTAAGTGGCAATCTCTCCAACAGTATGAACTGTATTATAATGCATTGTGATAGATGCTAAGTTTTAAGGTTTTAAGTTCAGTTAAGGAAAGAATGAGGGAAAATGACATGAATGGCAAAATGATCATTTTATAAAAAATGACCAAAACGAACCTAAAACGCCTGATGTCGGGAAACGTTTCTTACTGGTAATTTTTCATATTATGTATGTAAGGGAATGTTAAAGTTAAGTTATGAGTTTGGTTAAGTTAGGAAATGGACGAAAAATCCACCAAGGGTAAAATCGTCAATTTTATAAAAAATGGCTAGAATGGAGCCGAACACTCCGATTTAGCATAACGTTATTAGATAAAAATGTTTCGTAATACATTGAGTAACGTAACCGTCATGTGTGACGAGAGATTTAACAATGGATGTTTAATGTTTATGTTTTATTATCAATCGAGTGGATTGATAATAAAGAAAGATTATTAATGAGTTGGTTGTCGTATGTTCAGCACACAGAAGCCGACTAATGGACGGGAAAGGAATGGAGAACGCTAGAGCATAGCCGGGTAAGTTCAGAACTCACCTACAGCATGAAGTAAAAGATTTTCAAATACTTATTTTTATGTTTGCAAATGTATTTGCAATTGCTTTGCAAGTTAATTTTAAAGTATATTTGCATTTATTATGCAAATGGTTTAAAGTTTAAAACAAGATTTGCAATGAGTTTGCAATTGTTATGTTTAAAGTCTATTTGCATATTAATATGCATAACTTTGCATTTATTATGCAAAAGTTTTAAAAGTTCAATGTAAGATTTGCAATGAATTTGCAAAGTATTATGTTTAAAGTCTATTTGCATATTGATATGCATAATGTTTTTAAAAGTTCAAGTTATAATTTTCAGAGTATTTAAAGTATATTTTGCATTTTTGACAATGCATAATATTTCATAATTTAAGTTATAAGCTTTATGATGCATTTGTTATGCATTCAGTTAAGTTTCGAAATAAAAGTTGTGATTTGCAAAATGTGATTGCATTACATGTTGCATATGTTATGCAATAAATGTTTGAATACATGTTATGACTTGTAAAAAGTGGTTGCATTATATGACGTATTTGTTACGTAATGAGTTGCATTCATTATGCAATAAGTTGCATTTATTGTGCAATAGATTTTATTGTACAAGCTATGTATTGCAAGTATGTTTGAATATGATTTGACTGCATTTGACATGCTCACAAAAGTTAACAAGAAGGTAACATAAGGATAAAAAGAAAAGTGTTGTACCAACCTCTGTGTTATGAGGTAATGAACGTAAAGTTAAAGTTTAACCTCCAAGGTGTGAGGTACTTGACCACGTGATCGATGGTCTCAAGTCTTCTACAAGGGAAGCATCATGTATATGATCTCATGATTAATGAGATGGTACAAACACTAAAGTAAGGTAAGGAAAGTGAATGCAAGATAAGAAAAGATAAGGACAAGGATGGAAAGTTAAAGCAAGATAAAGAAAGTTAAAAAATGAGAATAGTAAGTTACAGTAAGAAAACAGTGTTCATAAAATGCTCATAATTGAAAGTTCAAAATGGAGCATAATTGGAGTCACACATTATGAATTTGCTTGTATTCCTTGTTATAAAGTCTTACGTTAAATGCTTATGGAAAATATATTGTGAATATTTATGTTAAATGTTTATGAAATCATTTGTATGTTATGAAAAACATTTTGAGGAATGTTTTATGATAAATGTTTATGGAAAACATTTTCATGTTTTCAAGAAAGGTTTATAAACGACGTGTTATGAAAAATGTATAAGGAAACTTTCATGAAAAATGTTTTATAAATGTTTTATGAAAAATATTTATGAGAAACATTTTATAAATGTTTCAAACGTATTATGAAAACGTTTATGAGGAACGTTTTAGAAATGTTTGATGAAGAATGTTTATAAAGTACGTTTATGAAAAATGTTTCACATAAAGGTTTTTATGAGAAAAGTTTTAAAGTATGTTTAAACGCTTTGTGAGTTTATGTTTGAACTTATTAAACGTAAGCTCATAAAAAGTTTTTCATACTGTAGGTAGCCATATGGATAACCAGTAGGACCCGTTAGAAGAGCTGGGTGCTGCGGAATGACAGATGTGAAGATGTGGGAATGGATACCACTACAGTTTGCTTCCGTGACGCAAAGAAAAGGTTTTACACTATTTAATGTAGCATTTTCAAGGTTTTTAAGAAAATCAGAGTTTTAAGTAATGTTTTGAAAAGTTTTAAGATACATTGTACTAAATGTTATAAAATTATGAAATGATGTTTTAAGCTATGTTTTAATAAATGTTTCTTAGTAGTTTTAAGAAACGCTTTAAAATGGTTTTAAAGACAAAGATTGAGTGAAGTCTCAACAGGAATGGCGACGAAAGTTGCAACAGTTTCCAAGTATGTTTTAATGAATGTTAAATGTTTAAAGAAAATTTTTTTGTAATTCAGGATTTTCTTACTAAGTAAGTAAGATTACTGTATCAAGAACAATGTTTAAAGAAAGTTTAGTGACAGTCGAAAAGGCAGGTCGTCATAAGAATACTTTCTTGATACCAAGCTGCTCGCATAGGCAGAGTAGACTTGAAGATTCAAATTGCTTGGCGTTGTCGGTTACAATAGTATGCGAAATTTTGAACTGACAGATTATGTTCTTCCAAATAAAGTTGATGCACTTTGCCTTGGTCATGTTGGTGCATAGCTCAACTTTCACCCACTTCATGAGGTAGTCTACAGCCACGATGCTATACTTGAACTGTGACTAGTTTGGGGAAGTGGTCTGATTAAGTCTATTGCCCACTTCGCAAATAGCCAGGCAGATGTTACCGAGCTAAGCGGTTCGGCGTAACATCCGATGGCCTGAGAAAACTCCTAGCACTTGAGGCATTTTCGTGCAAAATCCTTGTAGTCTTGCTCCATGATCGGCCAATAGTAACCTTGCTGAAGACATTTTTGAGCTAGGGATCGCCCCCTACATGGATGCCGCACAAGCCTTTATGGATTTCCTTTATTAGATAATGAGCCTCTCCAGGTCCTACACACCTCAAGTATGGGTTAGTGTAGCCTCATCGGTAAAGTTTTACACCGATCATCAAATTCCAGGCTGAGCTATTGTAGATTCGGTGTGCCTGTTCTCGGTTGTCTGGCAATTCAGCTGTAGTCAAGTATCGGATGATCGAGTCCATCTAGGTGGTTTCTTGTTTTTCAACTACACTAGCAATTTCTTTTATGATGCTCGACTCTGCTAATTTCTCAATGGGGACCGACGTAAGTTCGTTATCGCCTAAGCCCAAGGCCAGCCGAATGAGGGTGTCGACCTTGGAGTTTTCAGATTAGGGGATTTGATTGAAGGAATAAGCTTTAAATTGCCTCAATAACGCCTTGACTTCTCGCAAATACGAAGTCATGGATTCTGTTTGTGCTTAGAATCCCAAGTAACCTATTGGACGACAAGCATGGAGTCACTGTAAATAGATATACGGTCCACTCTGAGGTCTCTTGCAATTTTGAGTCTGGCCAGAAGTGATTCATATTCGGCCTCATTATTGGATGCCTTAAAATCGAAGCGAAGGGTGTAGATTGCTTCGTAACCATCCAGGCTAGTAAGGACCAGCCTGGCACCCGACCCGTCGATGCTAGGGGTAAACAGCGGGCGGTTTGACGGTTTTTAGGCAGATGCGGTACGGTTTTTTGGGATGGCGGGTTGGTAATTAACCAACCCGTAAACCGCCCACCACATGGCGGGTGGTTTCGGTTTGGTTTTGGGTGGTTGCGGGCTGGTATGGGCGGGTTGAGGCGGTTTAAACTTATGCTATTGCCTAATGTAATTTTTTGGACCTTTTTTTTTTAAGTGAAGAAAATTTGTAGAAAATATAAAATGATAATATATAAAGCATTCTCAACAACAAGCAAGTTTGATGTCTAAAGACAGTGACCATATTCAAAAGTACAAATTAAGAAACATAATCATTCACTACAACAAGAAACGTCAACTACAGATGAAGTGATGAATAAAGTCTAGAGTCCATAAAAATTAAAGCCTATCTACTAAGTTCGAAAATAATAGAATGCTATAAATGAAATGATGAACAAATTCAAGTGTTCTTTTTCTTTTCAAGGCCTTTCTCTACTAACTTACTTGATTTGAATTTTGATCACTTCACAATAAGAGAATTTCCAGTATCCAATATGTCAAGAGGCAGCCGAGCTCATGCTTGGAGTGTTGGATTGTTCAATCATCTCTAAAATAACAACAAAATCAAATAAATGATAAGTTTTAAAGAATAAGCAAAATTATAATGAATTTAAAAATTATACAATTACCTATTTCAAGATTCTCAGAAGTTTCAAGAACCTCCTGCTCGT